>JARHVA010006492.1:837500-900249 GCA_037957365.1 Torreya grandis | reverse complement strand
CTAGGTTTCAAATCAGCATATTGTCCTCTTATACTAGCTTAAAAATTGATACATTAGGTAAATTATAGGATAATTCTTACATAAGGTGATTCAAGGTGGCTCTAATGTTATCCTTTCATGTTATTATCACCTCCATTTTGTTTCATTCATCCTCACTGTCATACACAATAATTTTTCACTATTTTAATACTCATTTCCACCTTTATTCAAGATTATCATTATCCATTCATGGTTTTATCCCATTAAATTCATCTCCACACCAATTAATCCATAAAAAAGAGGAGAAAAAACATATAAAATTACATTATGGTTACTCAAAGAATATTTTCAGACCATAAACCTTACATACAACTAAGAAAAAGATACCTAAAGTCATGGCACCTATAGTCATAAGTGTTTTCATAGAGATCATAAGCCAAGGTAAATTGCAAGAGTGTATTATTAAAGATATATTATCAAATTATAACATCGGGATATAAGATATGGGAGGACAATGATATTACCCATAATTGGTGAACTTCTTAAGGTCAAAACATAGTCTTAGACCATACAAAAGGTAACCTATAACCATGATGGCAATGATTAAAATCAAGATAGTTTATAGGTCAAATCAAGGATATGAAAATAGAGGTTGAACTCAAAGAGAAATTATAAAAGGAGTGAGAACATTTGAATAGGTTTAGAGGACTATTTGTGGTTCTTCAAAATATATCAAAGTTATAATATGTATGAATGGTATAAGCATGATTACCTATAGTCAAGGAAGGACACAATTCATTTTGAAAGGTCAACATAATGGTGAAGTATATGACAAATGATATACATTCATAAATATTATGGGGTATTCACCTTAATTATGGCTTAATTCATGATCATAAAATATCATTAGGTAGTCAAGTATCTCTAAACACTCACCTAAAGGCTTTTACTTCAGTAGCCTACATCAGATAAGGGTTTTAACCTCACCAATAAGCCTATCAAGATGAAAGAAGACTAATTAGACTACCATAATGAATAGGCTAAGCATGGATATTTTAACCTTCAAAAATATCTCAAGAATTATTTATATGAGGTTCAAATAGGTATAAAGAGACATAAATGGAGACCTATAGCTATAATCAAGACTCAACTACATTTAGGAAAGAGAGATAATACTATGAAAGATTTTTTTAAGGTTTGAGACTTAATGCATTTTATAGAGAGATTTTTTAGTTTAATGAGATAATTGTGATAAAAACATACTCATGGTTATCTTACCTACTAATCAGGTTCCCGAAAGCATCTCTAAACTCAAATATAGTCCATATAAGGACCTATAAGCTACAAGGGTATATCACAGTAAAGGAGAAGGTTTATTTTCATAATGATGGTGTTATGGTGTGAAAAAAAATAGTTTTATAAAGAATATACATATAATTTGCAACATGAATAGACGTCAATGATCCAAGCTTATTTAAACATCTATTTTCATAAAATCTACACCTATAGCTAGAGATAAGACTCATCAAGCATGCTACAATCAAATTTACAGGTTGTGAGGTTTTGATATGATACTTATTTTATATATGTTTTCCATACTTAAGGAATATAATAATTATTTTTAAATATATATTTCAAGATATGACCTCCAAACACAATATTCATCTAATTTCACCTCATGAGCACACCTATAGTCAAAGCAAAAGATATTAATACATAGTCTTATCTTCACTCTTTTGAAGACTAAGTCAAAGGTGATAAAGATTTAACTTTATGGTATGAAAGGTTCATATAAACATGGTGATAAATGAGGTCTAGGGAGAATGAGAGAGTTAACAACCACCTTGAGCTATAGTCATACACCTTATAAAGCATACCTATAGCCATGTTAAACATAAGCATCCTTTAAGCTAGTTCATGAAAATTGAGGGTTAGTGGTCTATTTAGGAAATATCCAATATAAAGAATATGTTTAAATAAAATGATGATAATGAGATCAATATATCATGTGGTTCTGAGTACTACCTACTATCAAGATCAACATGACAGTCACCTATAGCTCATATACAAGTCATCTCCTCTCACACAATCATACACTCATTTACCCTAAGTATGTAATAAAAGATACCATTTAAATCAAAAGTGAAAATATATACATCTCATTAATATCAAGTTAAATGTTTAAATATTCAAAACTTATCAGTAGAGATAAAACATTATAAAGCTCATGAAGGTGAACGTGCAGTAGACTCTATGGATTTGGATTGTGTGGAGGCCTAAAGAGCTTGTTCGAAGAGTCAAATGGATAGAAGAAAATTTTTATAGTGGTTTAAATTCATTTGAGGGATATCAAAACACTAAATAATGTTTAAATATCTATTATACACTTTAAATCTCCCTCAAGAACACCTTTAGTATTGTTGGCATACAATCATAATGACTATTCTTGAAGGAGTAAGGTCATACATAGGTGGTATAAAGTTGTAGATTTACTAATGGAAGGTGAGATAAATGAAAGGGAGATATTAATGATACATAAAATTTATATTAACCATGTTATATCACAAATCAAGGTGGCAAGAGGGAAAACATAGTCTTAGGACTAAGAAAGTAAGTAATTTATCACTAGATGTCAAATAAATACACCTACAAGCCAAAATATGCATGACCTAGCCTTGAAAATTTGTATATATAATAAAAATTAGTTATTATAAATATATGTTATGATAAATGTATTTTTAAAATTTTAAATTCACACTATTTTTTACACAGGCATCGGCATGTCCATTCATAGTCACCATTAGAGCAGGTAGTATTCTTGAGAGGTTTAAGGTGAGGTAGAGGGTTTTAAGCCCATGGAAGTGTTTGGTAAAAAAATATTATGGTGATTTTAAATATTTAAATCACTTTTTTATATGTTATCACACTCTAATATTGATACAAACACATAGGTAAATTGGAATCCCCATAGGCAATCTCAAAGGCATAAAGAGAAAAGTTTAATTTTTTATCATTTGAAGAGGAAAATGCAAGTTGAACCAGGCAAGTAAAATTTAAAAATGTTATTTTATCCCTAATATCATCATACATATGTTTCAATATCCTAAATTTTCTATTAGACAAAACAAGCCTAAAGCCAGTTTTAGGCCTATAAAGCCTACAATAATCTGAAAGCACTTGTATCCCTATCAAGTAGAATGAAATCACATGATGGTATTATGAGATGTTTAAGGTTACATGAATATTATATATATATATATATATATATATATATATATATATATACACACATATATATATACACACACACATATATATATACATATATATATACATATATATATATATATATATACATATATATATATATATATATACATATATATACATAGATATATATACATATATATATATATGTATATGTATATGTATATATATATGTATATATATATATATATGTATGTATATGTATATATATATAATCAGTATAAAATATCTTTTTGTTCCATAATGATAAATTCAAATTTTACAATCTAAGGCACCCATTCAAGCCACCTGATCATGTGATCATATATTTCACCATGTGAAGAGTTTGGCCAAGGAATTTGATGGGGTATATATAATAGATATTAATGGGAATAAGTTTGGGTTTGGAGGATTGTACTTTATGAACCATTTTTAACAATGTTCACCTCTAAAACCCTTCCAAACCCTCATAATGACCAATTTTGAGAAAAGTCTCATTCATTGCAATCAAAACCTGATGGCAAAAAATAAGTTTTTGAGAGAAAAAATAACAAAAGATAATGTAAAATGAATTTTACATGAAATACAATCCATGAAGATAAAATTTTGTAACTTTTCCTTCATCCTCAGATTATCAAATGATCAAAAATCTTCCTAGAAGTTTCCTTTTTAACTCATCCAAAATAGCCACTCTGTAGGAAATTTAGGTAGATTGACTTAGTCAACTAGTTTGACCATGTTACATGTGTTTGTTCATAAAAATTAGATATATAATAATATTATGGATTGTTTTAGGTATAATACTCACCATATTTTTAGGTTATAATGTTTTAATATAGGGTTTTAAAGAGCCATGAAGTGGAAGTTAGGCTACTAGGCCTATTTGGCCTAGTAGGCCTACTTAGTCAAACAATTAATGTTGAAAATGGAATTGAATAGATATCAAAGGAGTTCATATCAAGTTTTCATGATTTATAACTACCCTTCGTGTGGAATTTTTATGCATATTTAGTCTTCAAGTTCTAATTCATGTAAAGAAGGGATAAAGGAGCAGTTGACTAATCTTAAGTGCCAATCACTCTAGTTGATTGATCCTTGAATAATCATCATGCATATTCCATGGTATTAATTTAATTATATGTCATTAAAATTATTTAAACTCACTTCAAGTAGAGTTAACTAACCAATTAATGGCATAGCATGTTGAGGAGGGGATTTGAGAAGTCAAATGGGCCCATCACATTGTTTATAATGTGAAGGAGCTCATGGAAAGAGCATGCAAGAAAATTAGACAAGAATAAGTTTTTGAAGGACTATTTTTATTAAATTATAAATGAAATCCAACTTGGAGTTAATTAGATATGACTTTTCCTTCTCTCCTTTATGCCACATTGACTAGAGCTTATTTTATTTGTTATATATTTAGGCTTTCAAGCTAATTTTAAGGATCCCTCTCCTCAGCATGATTAAACTCTACTAAGATTAATATTTTTAACCTTTTGAGATGAATAAAATGACTATTTTTAGATTCTAATATTATTTTATAATGTGTTATATTGGTTTTTTTTGCACATGTGGTAGTATTTTCTCCCTTGGTAGGTCTTGATCTCACCTAGTTACTAGTATGTCATCTTATGAAAATCATATTCAATGTTTGATGTTGATTAATTGAGTTAAAAATGAATATATTTAATAGTTAGTGCCTTAAATTAGGCCTATTATATCATTTACCTCATGCTTTGATCACTTGATGAACCTTTATATGAAATATTGTTACATAGGAGTCCTTTGGTGCTATAGGATTTAGTGATTTATTTGTCTTATCATTGTTTTATGAGTTTAAATAGAGAGGATGAACCAAAAATACTGGTTTATCACCATTAGTATAATAGATTCCATTTCAATTATCCTTATAACCCTTTTCATCCCAAAATACATAGTAGGTTTTAGTAATAATGATCAAAGTGATACATTAGAGGAAATAGCCTCATAATATAAATTTTTGGTTTATGTTCAAGTTTCCCACACCTTAGGCCATTCCATTTTTAGTCCATGAGTGAAGTATATTCTAAGTAATTAGCAATCAGCCTTCAGTAGGGTATTATCTAGGTTAGTAATAGTTTTGGCATGCCTAGTGGGACATAGATACATCCATTAGAGTACATATTTGTAGTAAATTTATCTATAAAATAAATTTAAAGCAATCATATGGTCCTTATCTTTGAGGTAAAGGGTATTTTTTGTTCAAAATTTAATTTTTTTTTCATGTGTTTTCTAGACTATGGTAGTTTATGGAGGACATTTTGGTCATTCATTTTCTCATCATCAACCCTATGATCCCTACCATGATCCATATCAGTAGTATATAACACCATACCAAAATTATAATTCCCCTCATGAGCCTTCTCACTCTCAATGTGATCCATATTAGCTTTAATATCAATCATCCTTGCATAACATACAAAAAATTCATGATGAGATTAAAGAGATAAAGAGGTTGACCCAAATGATTTATAAATAAATTTTAGCCTACAAGAAAGAACAAATATATAACCAATCTCATTCTCCAAATTCACTACCTCATACTACCCCATGCCACTATCAATGGATTCCAAGTCCATCTTAGCAATAAATTTTCCCAATCATTCCTCAAACTATAATACTTTCAATACCAGAGGCTCCTAAACCCAATTTTCAAACTTGAAATCAAATGTGATAGTCAAGCATAAGCCCAAATTTTGAAATAAGGGATAATTCTAAAATAACTATCACTATCAGTTATCCCTCACCCCTCCATCCTCAAGAAACCAAGGTCTTTCCTTCATGGAAATCCATTCAAAAAAAATTCAATAAAAAGAGGAGGTGATGGTTGATGAGGCCTGAATATGCTCATTAAATGTATAATAAATGACCTCATCTTACTCTCTCTTTCTATTAAGTTTGACTACATTTTGTGACTTTTATTTTGATTTGATATGAGTTAGGATGTAATTGTCCATCTTTTGTTGATTGTGATTCTAACATTTAAAAATCTCTATAATTCCTAATAAGTGATTGGGAAAATTCAAGTTTTGTAATAAAATAGGTCATCATCAGGTTGAAGAATAAATATGACCCCCACCACATTATTACAAGTTCTATCACATTTTTGGACTTAGTTCTAGAACTCTATATTTAGTTTTAGAACTATCTAAATTAATTATGGTACTCCTACAAATAAGCTCCAGAACATTCACGATTAGAGATGGAACTGATAAGGATCTATTCCAAATGGCTAGTGATCTATCAAATCAATGATCCTATTAATCAAGAGAAGACTTCCAATTTCCATACTTGCAGATCCAAGACATTTATCACATAGCTAGATATCCATCCATGTCTTAATTTAGCATCTATTTTGGGCATGATTCAGTTCCATCGTATCCATGAAATAGTTATAGCCATTAATGCACCACAAGAAGAAGAATATATATACAGACCTAGGAATTTAGGATTAGAAATAATTGAAGAATAGAGGGATAAGGATATATTAGTACATTTATGTAATACATAACATTTTATCAATACAATAGCCATTTCTATTTTGAGAGAAAATTAAGTTGTTCAATCTTGTTTCTAGGTAGAGCAAGGGCCCACTCCTCCAAGAACCAGGATCTTCATTTTTGGTCAGTATTTCTATTTTATTCTAAAAATCAAAGAGGTATCTCTATTAAAATTATAAATGCTTCTAACTCCTTAAAGTTAAAATTTGTTGTAGATTTATCCCTGTGGGCATTCTAGATTAAATTCTCATTTCTTTGCAATCATTTCCAAGCATTCTAAATAGTGTGTTTATTTCCAACAATCTATTTCATTATACAAAAGTGTTTTTATTTCCAGCAATCTATTTCATTATGCAAATGTGTGTTTATTTCCAGCAATCTATTTCATTTTTCAAAAGTGTGTTTACTTCTAGCAAATTCATTTCTGCAAAGTTTGTTTACTTCCAACAGATTTTCATAGTTTGATTCCAATAAGGTTTTAACCAAAGAAGTCCTTAAGACATTAAAAATCCCCCAAAACAAAATAAAAATACAAATACCTATAATCAATTACTAAATCACTAATATTCTTCTTGTTGCATATAGCTTTAGACACATCCCTGGTTAAATATGACATCAATAGAAAGTTGATTAAATGAAGGGAATAATGACACCCATCAATGGTTATCAAGGTTGAGAAGCCTCATGAGAAAAATCAAACATCTATGGTAGCCACATTAGACCTATCTCATCTTCTTGAGTATTTATAGGGGTCTACCATGCCACTCTTGGAGAAAAAACCTCTCCTTTGTGAGGTAAGTGAAGAAGATTTAGCTAAAGAGATATAAAATGGAGGTGACTTGAGTCATCAAGAATAAGAAATCATGATTGGGACACCACTTGGAAAGGATAATGATGATTAATTCTTTCATGATTCCAAAGAAGTGAGTTGCAAGATGAGCATCATATGTAATATGAAACAAAAGAAGAGTTTTTAGTTGAGCATCAAGAGGTTATTTCTCAAGATAATATTGATCATATATCAATTATTTTTCATTGAGATATTTTTCAAGAACTTGCAGCAGATAATAAAGATGAATTAAATATAAATATTTCTCTATAAGGCATCCATTAAGAGAACTCACATAGAGCCATTGTTAAGATGGACAACATTCTTAAAGTAGATGATCATTGGCAAGAGCTATACCATGAGTTCTTGAGTGAGATTGAAGAACTTAAGATGGTAGATTTAGATGATGAGATAGGACATCAAGTTGGATATTCATATGAGGTTTCCACCAAGGTTTTGGAGCTTCAATAAGGCAAGGTTATTCTAGAGACACCAAAGCAAGATGAGCTAGAGATTGATTGAATAGATGAGATGCCATTCTTTAGTAAAGATGAAGATGTAGCAAGTGTAACAGATTAAGAACCTTCATATTATTCCATGAAAATTTTGTAAATGTGTGTTTAACATGACTCAAATGGTAAAGATATTAATAAATTCCATGTCATTTTAAGTGTTCATAAATAAATGGCCTTTTGGGATGATTTAGATGGCTTTTGATCAATGCTTGATAGTCCATCTCCATTCTATGATTAGCTTGAAGACTGTATTGTAAAGAATATTAATGAAATAGCTCATATAAAATCTTATAAGTAGATTAAAAAATAGACTAATGACATGTTACAACCATGCTTACAATAATTTGAAGATCTTAACAAATAATTGTCTCAAATGGAACATAATGAAAACAACAATCCAAGTATACCATCTAAGTTGCCAATACAATTATTAAATGAGAATGTGCTAGATCATCATCATCCCATGAATTAAGAATAATTATAAGTATTATTTAAAAGTAGAATAATATGGGAGAAGGATGATTGGGTCTTGCATCCATATCTTCAATGCATGCACCTAAGAATGGAGGTAGAAGGCCCACTTGCATCACCAAGAAGAGATCAACATAAAAGTGCTCCTATATACAAGAAGACACTACCAAGAGATGGAAAACATGATTCAAGGCTCCATGGTGAACAAAATATATTTATATTTCACCTTGGAGGAAATATTTTCACTTCACATTAGTTATTTTAGGTTCGTCTTGTTTCAATAAGTGAATAACACAAGTAGTAGTCCATTTCCTTTTTATTATGTTGATCTTATTTTATTGTTTGCTTAGGTTAGTTGTCCTTACTTATTATTTTATTTATTATTTCCTTTCGATATTGTTTTTTTACAATAAAAATATGTTTATCAGAGCCCAAAAGAGTCTGTTTGACATTCAAGAGAGTCATCAAGTCAAGTTCTTATGCTTTAGATTGTCATTATCATGTGAAATGTAGTAGGTTATTTTGGAAAAAATGCTAGTCAACCCTTGTGAGTCACCAAAAATGTTTTAAATTTGGCTTGTTAAGTCCAAATGCCACCCCTCATAATTTTAAACTTCTCATGGTACCATTATAAGCTTATTTAAGGTGGTCTAAACTATGTATTTTGGCCTAAAAGACTTACATCTTGGTCATTTAATGTTAAAATTAGAGCCAAAAAGTCATTAAAATAACCAAAATACCTTAAAATACATTATTTTATATGGAATTATCCTTATTCATAATTTTCATTAGTCAAAAAGGTGAATTTATGCAATTAAACCTAAAAAGTCTTATTTTGAGCAACCACATGCCAATTTTGCCTATTAAAGGATGTAAAAAAAATAATTATTTATTATAACACATCCTAATACTTGTGGTAATATATTCATGATTTAATATTGGTGGTGGAAGACTAAAGTTTGATTAAAAGTAAAAATCAAGGCTTTTTCATGCATTTTACATAGCAAAGTATATAATTGTATGACCATCCATATAACATATGTCTGAAGCAAGAGAAGGAAGGCATGATAGGTATCCTAGAAGGATTTCATGGAAATAAGATTCAAAATAGGCCCAAAATTGATCATTTTCATTAACCTTTATAATTTTCACACAAGGTGAGCTCTTCAGGTTTGTAGTTGGTATAGTTAGGAGAAAGAAAATTTAGGTCTTTAATTTTTTCCCAAAAAATTATAATTAGAGAGATTACATATAGAGAAATTTATTTAAAAATTAGTAATCTCTCCTTCATGAATCATCCATTTGAAGTCAAGGTATACATCTGTAGTCTTGCATCCAATAAAGTAGTCAATTTTCTCCAATTTCTCCTCATCAAGGCATCATATCAAGAAAATTCAAGTTTATTGAGCTTCTTAGGAAAATTATTCATCCTTTCATGGTATCATTCAAGTCCTTTTCACATGTGTCAGTACCAAACAGAGCTCAAGAAGATAGGGAGTGTAATATATAGTTTGGCATGCTTCTAAAGAAGAATTGTACTATTTAGGGGAGAGAAAGGGTTTCAATTTATGTTGAATTCTTGTTTGAGAAGGTCTCCATCACGTTATTTTTTACTCTCCTCATTAACTCAAAGTTTCATTCTTGTTTTATTACCAATATTTTCCTCATTTTCTCTCAATATTTATCAAATATTATCAATTTAGACAAGATTAAGGTTTTTTAGCACTTGTTAAGGTTCCTAACACACTCTTAGGTTTCATATTCAGCCTATTATCCTCCTCCAATGTATTTTATATTGCTACATTAGGAAAGTAATAAGTTAATGCTTGAATAAGGTGCTTTAAGGTGGCTCTTATGTTTTCCTTTCATGCTATTATCACCTCCATTTTATTTCATTCATCCTCACTATCATACACAACCATTTTTCATTGTGTTCATGCTCATTTCCACCTTCATTTAGGCTTCCCATCCTCCATTAATGGTTTTATCCCCTTCCATTCATCTCCACACCAATGAATACATCAAAAATAAGAACCAAAGCATACCAAAGTCAATTATGGTTACTCAGAATATTTTTAGGCTATAAACCTTACCTACAGCCAAGAAAAAGGGACCTATAATCATGATATTTTTCATAGAGTTCATAAGACAAGGTATATTGAGAGAGTGTATTCTTAAAGGTCTATTATCAAATGATCACATCAATCTACAAGAGATGGGAATACAATGATCTTACCCATAATTGGTGACATTCTTAAGAACAAAACATAATCTTAAAACATACAAAAAGGTAACCTATAGACATGATGGTAGTGATTGAGATCAAGATGATTTATAGGCAAAATTAAGGATATGAAAAGAGAGGTTAAACTCAAGGAGAAATTATAAAATGAGTGAGAACATTTGAATATATTTAGAGGACTATTTTAGGTTCTTCAAAATCTATCATAGTTATAATCCATACAAATGACACAAACATGATTACCTATAGTCAAGGAAGGACACAATTCATTTTTGTAAGGTCAACATGATGGTGAAGTATATGAAAAAAGATACACATTAATAAATATGATGGGTTATTGACCTTAATTATGGATTAATTCATGATAATAAACTATTAGTAGGTATTCAAGTGTCTCAAAACACTCACGTACAAGCTTGTACTTAAGTAGCCTAAAATAGATAAGGGTTTTAACCTCGTCAAGAAGACTATCAAGATTAAATAAGACTAATACACTACCAAGATGCATATGCTAAGCATGGAGATGTTAAACTTAAAACATATATCAATAAGTATAAATATGAGGTTAAAATAGGTCTAAAGAGACACAAATGGAGACCTATAGATATAGTAAAGACTATTTATATTTAAGAAAGGGAGATAGTACTATTGAAGAGGTTTTTAATGTTTGAGACCTTCAAGGCATAATAAAAAGAGGTTGTTGAGTTTAAGGAGATAATTGTGATAGAGAGAGACTCATGGGTATCTTACCTATTGATCAAGATCCAAAAAAATCTCCAAACTCAACTTTAGTCTGTACAAGGACCTTTAAGCTATAAGGGTAGAGTCAAAAACAATAAAGGAGAATGTTTGTTTTCATAATGATGGTGGTATGGTTTGAAATAAGTTAGTTTTATAAAAATATAGACATATAAGTTACAAAATTAAGATACCTCAATTGTACAAGCTCATTTAAACATATATTTTCATAAAATATACACTTATAGTTGGAGATATGACTCATCAAGCATACTATAGTCAAATATAGAGGCTGTGAGGTCTTGACATGATCCTTTTTTTATAGTGTTTTTCCATAATTAAGGAATATAATAATTATTTTTAAATATATATTTCAATATATGACCTCCAAACACAAGACTCATCCAAGTTTACCTCATTAGCACACTTACAATCAAAGCAAAAGGTATTAGTACATAGTCTTATCTTTAATTTTTTGAAGACTAAGGCAAAAATTATCAAGATTGAACTTCATGGTATGAAAGTATCATAGAAACATGGTGATAAATGAGGTCAAGGGATAATGAGAGATTTACCAAGCACCTTGAGCTATAATCATACACCTTATAAAGCATACCTACAACCATGTTAAACAAAGGCATCCTTCAAGCTAGTTCATGAAAATTGAGGGTTAGTGGTCTATATAGGAAATATACAATACAAATAAGATGTTTGAAGACAATGATGATAATATTATCAAGATATAAATGGGCTCCAAGTATTTTTCTACTATCAATATCAACATGATACTCACTTATAACTCATATACAAGTTGTCTCCTCTCACATAGTCATACACTCATTTGCCCTAAGGATGCAATGTAAGATACCATTCCAATAAAAAGTGAACATATAGACATCTCATTAAAATAAAGTGAAATTTTGAAATTTTAAAAACATATCAAGAGATATAAAACACTATCAATCTCATGAAGATGAAGGTGCATCAAACTGTATGTATTTGGACTGTGTAGAGGCCTAAAGAGCTTGTTTGAAGAGTCAAATGGATAAAAAGAGCATTAAAAAGTGGTTTCAAGTGGTTTTATGAATATAAAATCACCAAATAATGTTTAAATGTCTATTATACACCTATAAATATCTCTCAATAACACCTTCAGTATTGTTGGCATACAATCATAATCAATGTTCTTAAAGGAGTAAGGTCATACATAGGTGGTATAAGGTTGTAGATTGACCAATGGAAGGTGTGATAAATGAAATGAATTTATATATTAAACATCCAATAAATATTCACCATTTTTTATCACAAACCAAGGTGGAAAGAAGGAAAACTCATCTTAGGACTTAGTAAGCAAGTATCTTGTCACTAGATGTTAAAGAAATACACCTACAAGCCAAAATATTGATGATCTAGCCTTAAAAATTGATGGATATAATAATAATGAGTTATTATAACTATATATGGTATGAATTGTTTTTTTAAAAAGTGGAATTTCCCATTATTTTTACACATACATTAGCATGTACATTCAAAGTCACCATTAGAGCAGGTAGTGTTCTTGAGACATTTAAGGTGAGGTAGAGGGTTTCAAGCTCATAAAAGTGTTTTTTAAGTCATAATATGGTGATTTTAAATCTTAAAATAAATTTTTTATAGGTTATTACACTCGAAAATCCATAAAAACACATAGGTAATCTATAAACCCCACAGGCAGCTTTAAAGGCGTAAACAACAAAGTTGAATATTTGATCATTTGAAGAGGAGAATACAAGTATAACTAGGTAAGGAACATGTTATTTTATCCCCCATATCATAATATATATTTTTTAAGGCCCTAAAACTCCTATTTGTCCAAAATATGCTTAAAGCATGTTTTAGGCCTATAAGGCCTATAACACTATGAAAGCACTTGTAGCCCTATCAAGTAGAATAACATAATAGGATTGTATTATGAGATTTTTCAGGTTACATGAATATTTTTTAAAGAAAATATAATTAGGATAAAATATAATTTTGGTCCATAAGGATAAATTCAAATTATATAGTCTAAGGTACCCATTCGAGCCACCTAATCAAGTGCTCATATCTTTCACCACATTAAGAGTTTGGAAAAATTATCTTAGAATTTTTTTATTACCACTATTAAATTATAAGTCATCAATAATTGAGTTTTGTTGAGGGGATGTACTTTATGAACAATCACTAAGAGCATAAGCATGTACAAAATTCTTGCAAACCCTACAGGCAAATTTATTTATGTAGGTATATTTTCATACCTTTTTAATGGGAACCCAATATTATCAATTAATTTTATGGGGTATATATACTAGATATTCATTGAAATAATTTTGGGTTTGGAGGACTATACTCTATGAACCAACATTAAGAAATTCCACCTCCAAAACCCTCTGAAACCCTCATAATGACCAATTTTGAGAAAAGTATCATTTATTGCAATAAAAAACTCATGAATCAACCTAAAGTAAATTTAAACATCAATTAAAATCAAATAAGGTCCCACAAATGATAATATTTTTTATTAAATTATATGGATTATGGAAAAAATAGATTTTTGAGAGAAACATAAAAGATGAGGTACAAGGTAGTGAAATGAAACCCAATCCATGGAGATAAGTTTTTTTAACTTTTTATTCATCATAAAATCATTATATTATCAAAGATAAACATGTAAGTTTCATTATCATCTCATACAAAACAACCACTCTATAGAAAATTTAGATAGATTGACCAAGTTGTAGGTGTTTTTTCATCAAAACATGATATATCATGATATGAGGGATTATTTCATGTCTATTAATCAAAATATTTTTATGTTATAATGCTTATATATATATATATTCAAGATCCATCAAGTGCAAGAGTTTGTCTACTATGCTTGTTTGGCCTAGTAGGCCTACCTAGTCAAATAATTGAGGTTAAAAATGGCATTGAAGATATATAAAAGGATTTAATAAGGATTTTTCATGTTTAATATCTTCCCTTAATGATTAATTTTCATGAATACTTAGTATTAAAGTGCCAATTCATGCAAAAAAGGGCTAAAGGAGGAGTTGACTAGTCTTAAATGCCAATCACTCTAGTTGATTGATCCTTGACTAATTATCATGCATATTCCATGGTCTTCATGAAATTATATGTCATTAAAATAATTTAAACTAAATTTAATTAGATTTATATAATCAAACAATGGATTATCATGTTAAAGAGGAGCTTTGAGAAGTCAAATGGGCCCACCACATTGTCTCCAATGCAAAGGAGCTCAACAAAGACCATGTAAAAACATTAGGTAAGATGAAGTCCTTGAAGGAATATTGTTATCAAATTTTAAATTATAATTTATTTTTATTTAATTAGATATGACTTCTCCTTCTCTCCTCTAAGCCACATTGTCTAGAGCTTCTTCTGCTTGCTATATATTTAGGATTTCAAGGCAATTTTTAGGATCCCTCTCTTGGGCATGAATAAACTCTACTAAGATTAATCTTTGTAACTTTTTAAGATGAGTAAAATGATTATTTTTAGATTCCAATATTCTAGTATAATTTTTCATATTAGTTTGATTTTCAAATGTGGTAGTATTTTATCCCTTGGTAGGTCCTGATCTCACCTAGTTACTAGTATGTCATCTTATGTAGGTCATATTCAGTGTTTGACGTTGATTTATTGAGATAACAATGGATATATTTACTAGTTATTACCTTGAATCAAGCCTATTATATCATTTCCCTCATGCTTTGATAACTTGATGAGCCTTTATATGAAATACTATTGCATAACAGTCCTTTGGAGTTGTAGGATTTAGTGATTTGTTTGTTTTATAGTTTTTTTATGAGTTAAAATAGAGTGAATGAACCAAAAATATATGTGTATCACCATTATTATAATATATTTTTCTTTTATTTATCTTTCTAACCCTTTTAATCCTAAATTAGAGAGTAGGTATAGTAATAGTGGGCAAAGTGATACATCAAAAGAGCTAGCCTCACAATCTATAGGTATGGTCTAAGTTCATTTTCCCACACCTTATACCATTCCAACTTTATTATAGATGTTAAGGAGATGCTAAGAAATCAAAAATCAACCTTCAATAGGGTGGTATTTAGGTTTTTAATAGTAGGTTCCATTCTCTTGGTTTAATTTTGGTATATTTATTTATAGCATAAATCAAATTATTATTAGTGGATTCAACAAATCCATTACTTTATGGATAGTAATTTGAATAAAAGTTAATATTTATCTACATTCAAAAGACCCATTTAGTAAATTATGTAGATCAAAAGGTGTGAGCATTATTAAAAACTAAGGCAACTGATGTTCATAACTTAACAAGATATTTTCCTCAAGGAATTTGATTAGATCTTGTGTTATATATTTTTTTATAGAAATCACTTTGGTCCATATGGTGAAATAATTTATTAATTTTAATACAAACTTATGTTTAAAAGATAAATTGGGATTAATAACACCTGCAAAATCTGTAATGCATTGTGAAAATTAGTATCTTATAATTATTGGTTGTAGATGAATATAAAAAGTAATTATCTCTTCCTAAATAATTGAAATTGATGTAAAGGTATGCCATGATTATGTGTATCCTTGAAATAGTAGGTTAGTAATATCCATTCTTAGAATTTTATGGTTTTTTTGATTGCCTGGATGATTTTCATTTCCTTTCTTTTCATGAAAATTGTCAAGGATATTTGTAAATTATTCTTTAGAAACACATATTAAGTAGATACCTTAAGAATTATTTTGATACACCACTCCATTATTATCATATAATGAGTTGATTTGAGTCTAAGTGCTCTTATATGTTCTCAGTTCAATTTAGGAGGACATGCGCTTATAATTAAGTAGAAAATAATATGGTTTTACTAATCACAACTAGATATTTGAGACTACTTTATTTTCTCAATGGAGATATGTGGATTAGTTTATGGTATTATCTATATTATGCACTATATTCATAAAATTATATAAATCCTAATTTCTAGATCAAACTCATGTAGCTTAGCGACCCATTTTCCTCTTTGTTCACCTAGTTCTTTCTATCTAGGTTCAATCTTGACAGCTATATCTAGGATAATGGCATATATTTTGTTGCATTTAATGTAGTGCATAAATTTATTCACAAATTTGATCAAATCATAGATGTGTTTTTCAGTCATAAATTATTTTTATTATATATTTTTTTAGATTGGACTCATGAAGATTATATGATGTTTACTATCATCAACCTTTTGAGTGACTATCACTACTATAGTATGCTTTGATGTAAATAAATATAGGAATAAATCCTTGGTAAAATAAAGACTCATAAAAATTAGGGCCTAAGATAAGGAAATTTTAAACTCTTGAAATGATTTATTCACTTTAATTTTCCTTTCTGATTCTGTGTCATGTTTCATCATTTCATTCAATGGTTTAACTATTTTTGTAAATGTAAAAATGAATTTTAAAAAATATATTACCAAATAAATATTTGAGTTCCTTCTTACTATTAGGATATGGAATTATTGAAATAAATTAAACTCTTTTAGGATTAATATAAATACCTTGGTGATAACATGGACCAAAACATACCTTTAGTGACACCTAAAATTCTCTTTGTTTAATTCAATGAGATTTCATACCATTTGCATCTCTCAAATACTTTATTCATGTGGAAAACATGATCTATCATATCATTAGAGAATACAATCAGGTCATCCATATAGATGATTATGTACTTACCAATTACTCCTTGAAATAAAAAATCAATGGCACAATGAAATGTAGCACATACATTGATTATTCCATAATACATTCTCTTATATGAAAAAGGCCCCCACTTATTAGTGAAAGTAGTTTTTCATTCAATCATAATTTTATACCATCATTTGATTGTAGCCCAAAAATTCATCAAAGAAGGACATCATTTTAGAAATAATAACTATTTTAATAACCTCATCTAATGAAGGTAATGGACAATTATTCTTTTCTAAATATTTATTGAGGTTTTTGAAATCTACACATAATCTAATTTTCCCATTATTATTTCAAACATAGAATAAATTAGTAATACAAGTAGAGTGTATGATCAAGAATATGATTATAACATCCAATAATTTTTGGACTTCCTTTTGAATGAGTGGTTCTAAGATAGGATTAACTAGTATATGTATATGTATAATTTTTTGTGTCCCTATCTAAGTGGTGTATTATGTGTTATGAATCTAGGATAAAAAATATTTAAGTCCTCATAATATGAATCAATCAAATTATTTTAATCTATTATAAGTCATTTAAGTTCTTCTCTCTCTTATTAAAAATAAATTAATCCAATATTGACATTATGAGGATGTTAATAAGTTCCTAGATTTATTTTGGAAAAATTATATTCATTAGTTTTAGCTTATTATTGTTTCTTAGCTTAGTGATCCATGTCAAAGACTCTATGTGATGACGTAGCAAATAAAAACATAACGGTAAAAAATTAAGTGGTAAAAATGTAGTATGAAAAAAATATAGTATGAAAAAAATGTCACAAAGATAAAACATAGCAAGGAAAAATGTATCAGACTTGGTAATGTTGAAAAAATGTCATAAATTACATAATTGGTATATATTAGTGATTATCACATTGTTTATTTGATATCTAGTTTGTTTTGGTGATAATAGTTAACATTTCATGATGGAAAAGTAATGTGCCAAATTAAAACAAAAATAACAAAGGAAAATGTGATTTTGTGACTTTAGACCTTTAGTTAAAAGTTGTGTTGTCTTTTGTGTGAGTACATCCTTTACCATGTTTAATTCCTATGATGTTTTATCTTCACTACATTTTTTACTTACTACATTTTAACCTCGTTACATTTTTCATGCCATGTTTTTAACCCCTACATTCTTTTTTGCTACTTTTTCAGTGGATGCCATGTCAAATGCTCATTTTAATGACATAATTCCTTTAGGTATTATATTTTATTTCAATTAGATGATAACATCCTCTTTAATTCATTATTTCTTTACTCAATCAAAATCCTTCTCATTGATAATCTAGGACTTAAAAAGTACCCAAAGCATTCTTGAAATGTAATATTTTTTTTATCATTATCGAATACCTTAAAATTATGAAAATTATCAAGAACTAAAAGGTATGGAATGAATTCTATATAAAATTTCTACATTTTATATTCCTAAAGTTGAGCCAAATTTGTAGAAGAAGCTAGAGATTTTCTAATTTTATTTTGTTCTCTTAAGACTAATTTCATGTTAAAATATTCAAATGATTCAACTAAATCCTAGGATGTATATTTATATTTCTTTAGATATTAAAGTTTTCATTGATACTAACTCTTGACTTGGTTAAAAACTAACTCTGAGTCGCCAAACATCAAAATTTGTTCAACATTATGAATTAAATAAAATTATAACCCTAAGATCAAGGGATCTTACCTAACATGAATGTTGGTAGATGTAAATCATAGTTTTTAAGTGGAAAGGTATCATTTCCCATCAAGGTCAATTAGGGTTAAACCTACATTGGATCCTTTCTTGCACTAAGCTCCATAAAAATATAATATCCATAGTTTTTAAAGACCTTTAAATTATCATTCATTATTCTCAATCTTTGTAGTGATACTTTAAAATCCTATGTGTGATGAGGAAAAGTTTACCCTTACATATTTTTCATCGTTCTATGTGATTTCATACTTCATCTTTGGATCTCTATCAACTTTGATATGATTTTCCACACCTTTCAAAGGCAACCACATGTGGGAAATTTTTTTTTCCACATATCCATTTTATTTATTTTATCAATACCAATTCATGATTAAACAATAATCCTTTGGCATGTCAACTAAGATAATTTCAATTTAATATTAAACACATGGATCATAAATAATTTTCATGTGGACATTTAAACATCACCCAATGAATGGAACAAAAGACTTGTCTAATTGTAGGACCACTCTCTTGGATTTATCTAGGGTCAAACCTAAATTTTTATAGTTTCTAGTGGGCATCACATTTTTAGAAGCTCTTGAGTCAACCAAAAAATTATGCATATTATTTTTGAATATAATAATATTCAATAATAATGGTGGGACTTCAAATTTATCTTTATAAAGGATAATATTGGCTAGTTCAACCTTTGATTTTTTAGAAGATGGTTTGTTAGTTAGGGTTTAAATAATAGTATATTTGTTTTTTAATATGGGCCAACTCATGGAGGGTGATTTTATTTATTTTTAATTCATGTCCTCAACTATATTATATCCATTCTTATTACGTGTATCAACATGTTGATATTGATCATTTCCTCTTAAAGGAGGTGGATTGTTATTGGTATTTGGATCAAGATGAGTAACCATGTTTTTATTTTGGGGTGTGGAATTCATGAAAAGATCTTGATTCTTTTTTCTCAAATTATAGTTATTTATTTGAAATAATTGAAAATAATTAATCGCATTTGTGTTGTCTTCTAATTCATTCTAATCTTTAATTGGGAATGGGAAATCATATTTTTCAAACACCATTTTAGTAATATAAGAATTGGGAACACCAAATGTGGATGATTCAAGATGATTTTGGACAATATCATAACACTTGACTTCCTTTTGGAATATTTTGTAGGTAGTACAAAATTATATGCAGTCTAGCTCACCATGTTGTGTAGTATTATGAACTCTACAATAGTTGGGCAAAGCTACATCACAAATGTCTATTTCATAAATCTTATTGAGAGATGGATCTAGATTAATGTTTAACCTATTAAATGGCATGTTATATCTCTTAATTGTTAGATTATTATTCATCTATTATCATACTATGTTTTGTAAGAACTTTTTCATGCCAAGTAACTCATTTCTAAGATTGTGTACCATACATTGAATGGCATAAATTTTTTGTTGGTATAATTAAAAGGTATACCTTGTGTAGTGGAGGTGTTGACTATAACTAGAGCTTATTTTTTATTATCATAGTTAGGAATAGGTATATAATTGTTTATAAATACTATGTTTTGGTTTGGTGTAGCATGAGCCAAAATAAATTTATTAAAGACTTGATTTTTATTGTTCACCATGATATTCTAATTGGAATTTGGAATATGATTTAAATCTAAGAAATTTGGATTCATGTTGGGCATGGCCAAGTATTGAAATTGAGGGTTAAATTTAAAATCAACATTTATGGCTTCAAGATAGGTGTATTTTAGGGTATTGATGTTTTGGGTCTTTTTTAACAACAATAGAGTAATTTAATGTAAGTTTTTTTGTATATTTATAAAACTAACACAACAACAAATATTTGCAAGATATCTATACAACTATACATATTTTGGAATAACACATCAAGTGATTTGATTGGATCATTATTTTATATTTTCATAATGGTAAAATGTTGATAGACCACACTGAGAATAGTGACTTGTCCAAATTGTGCAACAAATGTTTCATGACATTTTTTCATGAGATAGTAAAGTTTTTTAAAATATTTAGGAACCAATAATATGTGACATATTATAAGGTGAAATGGAAAAGTATGTATTAAAAATATTTATTAGTTACATTTTATAATACTAAATAAGCATTAAACTCTTTAATGTGTTCTTCTGTAGTTTATCCTCTATAAGAGGAGAATGAAGGAAGATAATTTTTATGGTTACTAGGTAAATCATGGATGACACCACCTAAAAGTATTGTATAACTAGCTAGCTAAGACATGTTTAAATGTTGAGGTTGATTACCTTAGGTTAGATTATTTAGTTGGTTATAGATCACATAAGGCTTCCTTTATTTTATATTTAACTTAGGTGAACCTATAAAGGTTATAATAATATCAAACTAAAATCAGATTAGTTTGTTAGTCGTAATGGTTGATCCAATATATGTAAAATCTAGTGAACTCAATGCTAAAGCATTATGGGACCTCTTGTTAGCATAAAATAATATATTTTGATGTAGTTTTTATGCACATCAAGGATTCTTGTGGGAAACACAATCTTGTTTTAGGACTGGTGAAAAATCAATCCAAGGCACTAGTTATAGGAATTCTATTTTGTAAATAACCACATGGTGGAATAGTTGTGAGCATAATGGTTCTTACCTCATATGGTTAAAATATGAAGGATATATAATGTATAACATAAATAGTATAAAATTTAATATACATTGGATGGATAATCTAAATTAAGGTGAATATAATAATAAAATGAAAAAATGAGGGAAAGGTGGGAGAAAAAAGAAGGGGGTTTGTGATTCAATTGAATATTAAACTCTTCCATGTTGATCTACTATATTAGACCGAGCATATGTAAAAAATAATGCATATTGTTACCCTATTATTGACACATAATATAACAAAAAAATGAATATTCAGAGGAAAAAAATTAGTAGAACTCAATGATTTTAATCAAAGATAATGTCAGTGTTGAATTTACAAGTACAATCAATTCAGTAACAAGATGAAGGTAGGATGTATAGTCAAAGGAATGATAAGACCAAAAAATTTCAATATAATCATTGTAATAAAAACATATGTATAATCTTCATAAAATTTTATCAATTTAATGGAAATTATTATAATAAAACATAAAAATAAGGAAGAGAAGACATAATAGTAAAAACTGTTAGAATAGATGTAAAAATTTATATCTTTAATTAATTCACAAAAATTATCCACCCTTTCTATTAAGTTTCATGTATATATAGTTTTGGATGGGCATAACCTCATCTTAAAAAATTCATTGCATGCATAAAGTGTATAAATAAAATCAATCCCTAATTCACTTTTCTGAGCTTGCATGCACAAATAAATTATTGATGACCAAGAAATGATATACTTAACAAATCAAAATTATAAAAACCCACTTTAAGTTGCTTGAGCGGTAATAATAAAAATAACATTACTAGAAATAGATGTAATTCCCATTTTATCTATAGTCAATATTATCATTATTGAAACAAAATATGTAATGGAAGATACTACTAGAGAAGGACATGTTTGATCATGCAAAGGAACTAAATTACACTCAATATGAGAGTATACGGTCCCCACTAAAGTGAGCACTAATTTATATGATGGATCAGTAGTATAAATTATTAACTATTAAGATTATGATGAAGAATCTCCTACCTCATAATTAAACTAATTTTATTTCTATTTTCAATTTGATATGTTATTAAACTTGTTGTGAAATATGAATCAATGAGATCAAAGTTGATAACAAGATTTTTTAACAAAATATGGATATTATCCAATAATTTATTATGTATACTTATTTAAAATTGGAAAAATCAGTAATTACTTAAGTTGGATCAAGTGTACCTTTTAAAAATGTGATTAACTGGACAATTTAATCACCACCTCTAGTAGTAATATTTTTAGTCCTTGATTTGAAGTTCTTCATATAATTATGGAGCATTGTGTATCAATAAGATTAACTGATAATATCCCCATGCAGTTTATATATTTTAAGGATAATCATATCTATCAATAGATCAATTTCCTTGGACTCTTGATTTTCTAGTTGTTCAACTATCTACTTCATTTAGTTATGTCACTCTAGTAAATATTCATTTTACCACTCACATAAGTTTCAGCCAAATTGATGTCTTTGAGTGGAAGTAGGTTTAATTATAGGTATGACTTATACTTTTATACCTTATAAATAAAGTAATATTTGGCATCCAACTTATTTAGGGATTCATTAAAATTGAGCACATTTATCCACTGTGGTTGGGGCTTATCTCTTTCCTTGTGTATGGAAAACACTAATTTGTATAGCTATTGGGCTTGATTATTGACCTTGTCCAATATCTGTTCAAGAGTTTCAAGTCTATGTTGAGACTCTAATATATAGTTTTCCTACTAAAACTCATGTAACATCTTCTGTAGTATCCAACCAATGGTATCTATCATATAAATTAGATCTTCTTTAAATTTTTCATGCTCACCTAATTGAGTCTTCCTCTTCTTAGTTAGACTGAATAGTTCATATTCTCTTTTAAACTCAATTTTATTCCCTACACTATAAAATTTCCTATTTGTGTCCATTTTAAAATGATTATAAGTCTCATGAAATTTTATAGTCAACTTTAGTTCAACTATGATTATATTTTTGTTAGACAATTTTTGTGTCTCCAAATATAGTACCATGAGGTGTAAAAAAGAATTATTAAGTAGAGGTTTTCAAGGAGGATGAGATGACAAGGGATGAATTATATTATGTTATAAGTAGGAGAATGATAGTGATGATTTTGAAGATGTAGTAGGTGTAGGGGTAGGAAATGGAGGGATAACCATTTCTCCCTTGAAATTTTGATCTAAGGTGGATTTTTTTGTTATATTGTGTGACACTAGGGGACTATTTGTCAATTGAGACTATAAGAGACTATATTTGAGTGCATGTGGGTATTTTCAACTCCATATAGGTATTTTAATGATTCTAACATGGATATTTAATGAATATATACTAAGACACAAGTTCAAAGTGTGAACTTGTTGGTATAATATCCATACTAGCTATGTAATAAATTGGTTATGTAAAGGTAGCTTATGTTATAATTTTAAAAAAAATCTTAATTGGCATGAATGTAGTAGAAATAATGTGGTAGTAGTGATATTTAAATAATTAAACGAATTAAATATAGTTATTGGAGAAACAATAGATGAAATGATATACCACATAATAGAAACATCCATTGAATCTAATAAAGTTGTGGTGACTGAATTTATAATAAGAGAGACAACTGGAGTAGTTAAAATAATAATAGGAACAATGGCTTGAGAAAATGGAATGCTAGAAAACATAAAAGAGGTAAGAATGGGATTTTTTGATATACTTATTTATTTATTAATAATAGTTCTCGAGTCTTTTGCACTTATTTTTGTTAATTTTATGTCATAAGATTGAGGTGGACTAAGACTAGAAGTACCAAAATGTACCTATATGGGAAAATTCTAGAAGATATTAGACTATTTTTCATGTTTTGGGTTGTCGCATGTTGACTCCTCCTCTATACCTAAATGGACAAGTTCTAATGATGCCCATGAATAATTTGGTGGCCTCTCCACCAATATGACATTTAGAAATTTCAAGGTGTTAGGTAGGGTTGTCTTGTTTTGAGTTATTATAAGAGGTATTATTTTTGTAAACATTGAATAATAAGTGGATGACTCACCAAAAGTTCTAGAATTTAATAAATTTTAAAAACTATAGGTATAAATATAAAGGTAATATTAATAACTAAATGAGGTCATATATCCATAGGAGGGGAATGTTTCTCATTATCTCTCTATTTTTTAAGACTATTGAGGACACTTGATCTCAATTTCTCATATGTTTTCTCTTGTTCATCCTATTTGTTAGGTTGATTTTTTATTTTTATGGATATCCCCTATTCTTAATATATCATATCTACATCTTAATTCATGATTTGAGGGTCATAATAAATAACTTTTGAAATTTTTTACTCATCCTTTTATTTATCATTCTAGTGTAAACTTGGGAGTCCTCATAAACATGCATAAAAAAATCATGACCATATTCCTTGTGGTTATGGCTAGTTATCATTTTGCCTTGGAAGTTATTTATATGTCCTTCTAACACCATCCTAGGCTCCTAATATTTGAACTCATAAAATTTTAAATGGAAATAGCTTATGTGGTGATAAAACTTAACTATCTTCTCCTAGTATTTGAATTGGTTCTTACAAAGGTTGGGAGGTGTCTTTTACACTTTTCATAGGTTGGATCTTCTACAATTTTCATCAACACTTTGAGATAGTCGATATATTATTTCATGTGTGTCCATCTTATCTAGAAATAGCTTAGAAAATAGAAATTTTCTACCAATGTCCCTTTTACCCTTATGACTATATGGCTTGTGTAGTAATAATAATCCCATAGAGTCTTAATTTATCATATAATTTATTCATATAGCCTCAACATAGGGCATGTATTGATTTATTTGTATACCATAGGGTAGAATGTGTTTGTTATATTATGCATGAAATTATTGAAATTTTGAATGTGATAGATTTTAAAGTCATCACAAATTATGTTTTCCCACCTGGTCTCCCAAGAAGATATATTATTAGAGCTCATAGTGCCATTAATAACATCCAACAAATATGAAATCATGTAAAAATTTATATATGGCCGATTGTGAGTGACCCTATGAATATTCAGATTAGAGTTTATGATATATTTTAGTATAATTATACCCTTTCCATTTAGTATTATTGATAATAATGGAACCTAAAATTAATCATCAAAGGAAATAGATAGGCCTCTATGGATTTTTTTTAGTAAATCTAAGTAAATTATAACACTCAGTATCAATTGTGTGATTGGGATTGTGTTAACCTTCCTTTTCATGATAAACTTTCTAGGGTATTGTTGACTAATTTGACCATAAGTTAAAGTAGGGAAACACCCTATATAGTTAAATCTTTCATAGGGTCTCATAGATTAGAAAATGTATACCATGGTTTTTAATGAGGTCATATAATGTTTTTTCACCTTTGCCACATTTTTATAGTTGGTCCTATGTCATGTTAGGCCACTTTTTGGGTCATTTAATGAAGTGGTATGGTTTCCATAGCAAGACAAGTGTTTCATAAGAATATTCAATGTCTCACATGTCAAGTGCATGTTAGATATGGTAGTTTTGAATTGATAATTATAGGTTCAACATGGAAAATAGAATATCGAGTAGTTTCAAGAGGTTTTAGGTAGTTGTATGACCTAAACAACACACTTGACACATGTAAATACTTAAAGAGGATCCATTAATATACCAATAGTTCACTTTCATGCTCAAGAAGCTTTAACAAACCTAAAACTAAGCAAAACCAATTCTCATTTCCCATCACTCTCTTGGACAAGAAAAAAAGGTCAATTGGTCTTCCTTTAGTATAGGTAGGGGGAGGTGAGTTGGAGAAAGTCCACTTGGTGGATGGTATTACCCCATTTGTGACTAAAACTCATTGAAATAATCTGAGGTTTGGTTGTTTATGCTTCATGAATCATTATTATGAAGGTTGGTGACTCTTTTTTTGCTTGCACATCCCTAACACTTTAGGTTTCTTCTCTATTGAGGAGTATGATCATCCTTATCACAAGTTTTTCAACTAAATTGGCACATGTGAAGGAGAAATGATAAGTAAGACTATCTTATTCTACTATTATATGACTCCATTAAAGTCTACAGACCTTGTTTCCATAATTATAAAGCTTATATACCTATATTAGTCTTTATAAGAAAGGTGATATGTTGTGTTTCAATATCTCATTGCATGATGATCAATTTATCCTTTTTAGGTTGAAAATCAAAATATCATTATTTGAAGAACATAGCCAAAAAACACCATAGTCAAAAGGTCCTACAATAGTCACATATAATCAAGTGAAACTAAGCCTCGATCAGTCATGGTGATGAAATATGAAGGTTTAAAGGTTGTGAATAAAATATCAAGGTAGAAACAATAATATTGATCATTTAAAACGGTTAGTGATTGGTTGTGAGAACTAATTTCACATACACATTCTTATCTCATGTAGACCTAGAGGTATTTTCTAATAGTGGTCTGAATCCAATCTAAATGGAATAGAGGAGAGTTGAAATGAAGGTTTTTGAGCTCAATTGAGACCTTAAATATGGTCTAAGAGTATAGCTAATATCATGGTAATAATGGTGAAGCCATTGTATTAAAGATAGACCTGGTCCTTAGTCTCAATTTGAGAAAGTTACAATTGGGAGAGTTTACCTTAATCTCTCTAAAAGGGGATTCTACCTTAGAATAAGTTATCTCATGGTGGAGTGTCTTGAGGTATGGACATTATAAATGGTTTCTCTCTTGTATCCCAATCCTATAGTAATGTTTTGACATAATCAAGTGGTTTTTTAGTTAATAAAAGGTGATGTAAGTAGGATTAAAATTCAATAAAATTATCACTATAAAATTTCATTAAGTTATAGTACTCTTAAATCCAAAAAGGATATTGTAGCATAATAATGGCACAATGGAAACATGTCATGTAGACATAATGACTCTATTTGGTCTGAAATGATCTTAGTGACCTCAAGAGAGATCAAAATAATAAGTTATATTTTTCAAGGATATATCACCACCTACAAGAGTCTTTGAATTATCCTAAAATGGCATTTTTAGTATAACTATAGACCCACATACAATATTAAAGAAGAGATAAGAAGTTGAGAGATTTGCATGCATAGATTTTCACTCAAGATGGAAATGATCCAATGATATCAGAATTATAAATATAAATTAATGTAGTAATAATATAAAAATTAACATATAAAAGGCCCCTTTAAATTCTCCCTATTGTCACCTATAGTTGACATAGTCAACTCAATCTATAGACTAGCCTAGACTAATAGAGAGAGAGATGGGTTTAAAGGTTGGAAAAGGTGTAAAGTGGGTAAACACTTTGAAATCATATTCACACTTTTACAAAAAATATTTATGTGATCTTAATATGTAATGACAAAACAAATACAAGTTTCAAACCTTAACCTATAGTCATTTCAAATTTTGTTCATAGTCCTCATAGTCTCGTAAGTCTATTTTGAAGATTTGAAGTATTGAGGACTCTATAGAAGTGATCTAACAATGTGATTTTTTAAAAACATCATTAATACCTATTTTATCCCCCCATATCCTAATTATATCCAATAAAATAGGGGATATTCCCTCTATTTCTTTTCAGATAGAGGGCACTCTAGGAGGAAGATGACTGCAAGTTTGGTGTGTGAATGAAGAATGGAGGAAATGATTAACAAAAAAGAAATTTAGGATGATTTGGGATATTTATTTGAGTATTAATGAGTTAAAATAATTATATGAAACTGGTGTAAATGTGTAAAGGTGTTCATAGGAATAGAAACATAGTTAGGCCTATTAGGCCTAGAACTAGACCTAAGCACTCATGGTGCTTAACTCAATTTTAAAGACCATGAGATACTTACAAGACATTTAATAAGGTTTAGTGGAAGGTATATAGTATCAAATAATAATTAATTTTAATATTAACAACACAAAGTGGTTAGTTTGACCTAAAACCATCTCAAGGGTACCCAAAATGTAAGAAAAAGCTTGAGAGGATATTTTCAAATGCTCATACCTATAAAAACACATTACATGGTACCTCAAGGATCTATGGGTAGTTGAGGAAGGTAATGGAATCTAAATTTATGGAATTATTTCTAAGGTTGGAATTTTAATCTTTATAAACTATCCATAAGAAGTAAGACCTCCTAAACCCCTCTTGAAATCCTTCATAGAACCTGATGGAGAACAAATAGATGAAGATGAACTATAAATAGGTCAAATTTCGTGGATATTTAATTAAAATTATATATCACTCTCCCATGCTACTTCCTCATAATTATTATGTACTGTCACTTATATGAATAAGATTACTTGAGGGTTTTATATAAGTTTTTGGGTGTTATGTAGTTTCAAAAGAGAATGAATAGGTGAAATAAATTAAATGAGGTATATAGGGACTTATTATAATTCCATATACTCATCTATTATGATATATAAACATAGAAATACCAATGCTACATAGTTCACTACAATCCATCTTGGACAGATATTGAAAATGAGAAGCAACTTCCTAGTGAGAAGATGGGAGGTCTATTTTTTGGATATTTTTAAGGTCTGCTTAATGGATTTTAAGGAAAAGAGGTTTTAAAAAAGTGTACTAATACCTCTTCCACATATTTACTTAAGCAACTAATAGTCACTTTGATGATAAATGTGATGATTGAATCTAAGAGGGCTAGTAGGTTACTACATATAGTGACCACACATGTCAAGAGGAAGGATATAAATTAGGTAGGTATCTAATGACTATCACATCTTATTCCAAACCTCCGTAGGATAAGGCATATGTGTCAATACTTCCTAATTCAATTTCAAGTGATCAAGAGATGCTTCATCATGAAGGTAGTTTCAAGATGGCTATTTGAGGTCTAGATGCCATTTTAAAGAGTTTGTCATGATTTAGATGGGAACTTGTCCAAGGTGACCTTCATGGTCTATTATCCACTCCATTTTATTTAAATGTAACTAGTTTTCAAATCTTGACACTTGTCCTTGTGACCTTTACAATTCTCATTTTCTCTCTCATCTCCTATGCTCTATAAATACAAGAATTTTTGGATTTGTAATAGAATCCAAACCTAGTATGGCAAAGCCCTGATAATTTGAATATTGTATTTGAATTTTAAATAAATATTTCCAATATAGTTTTAAGTTCACAAGCTTATTGTCTAAGTGTGTGAAATGGTGTGTAGTGGAATGATAAGTGATAAGTATTTATCCTTGTCTCCTCTTTACTCTTCCATGTTTGATGCAAGTAGTTTTCCCTTTAAAAGGTCACATGAAGTGTATTTAATTGATTTTTTCTATATTTAAGTGTAAAGAGTAGCATTAATATCTATAATATGACCTTTTTTTCACTGACCTTGAGTATTATAATGCATATCACCTCCATGTTTGAAATACTTATGTTAGAGCAATCTATGATGTTCAGACTCATGTTGTGAGTAATGTTTCATAGTACAAGTTTATAGTACTCTATTGGAGATATATATAGTGTATCACATTATTAGTATATGTTATTTTCACATTCATTTATATCCTTTCACATCCAAGAAAATAAGTAGTGTAGCTGATAAGCTATCAAAAACTAATATAGGGATCTAGCCCTTAAACCTAGATGTTTACATATTCTATAGGCAAATCATAAGCCTAGAGGTAATAAAATGTATCACTAAATCTAGAGTAGGCTTGAAAAACCATCTCTAAGGTGCATTATTGAGTGACAATAGGTCCTCTACCCAATATTTCAAAGTATCCCTAATCTCATTATTCTTGAACCATTCATTTAATGTATGATATTTTTAAGTCATGTGTGTTATGGGAAATATATAATATTTATCTAAAGTAACACCAAATACAAATACTACTAGCACTCGGCTATTGTTTCTATGAAATATATCATCCTTGAAAATTTTCATAGTGATTAGATTAAATAGAAAATAAACATAGGGAAAAATCTCTAGCTTGGCTTATGCTTTGTGTAATCCCATGTCTTAATGGTCAGTAGGTCATCCCTATATTCTCTTCCATTAAGAGTAAAATTGTACTTATTAATAATATTATGAGTTTTTTCTACTAATTTATAGACGGTTCAATAATGAAGGAGTTGTGTAGATAAATCAGATCAAATTATGTCTTTAAATTCACGTTGGATCCCAAAATAAAATAATTATGGAGATAGTTCCTAGTATTTGACCACAATTAAAGAGATTTGAGTTCAATTATGCACTTGGATTAAATAAATTTAAGGGATTTGGATTCTCATTTCATAGTTTTTTTAATGGAATTCAATTAGATTTAGGGGAAAGAATATAGACTATAAGTACCAAATTCATTATCATGATATTTCATTCATGAGAATTAATTTAAGTGCAATGTTCCATGTCAATTCTCTTTCTATTTTAATTTTATATTTATGATGTAATATTTCATATGGATTTGTTTTATGTGTGTTGGCTTGTCATAGTTCCTAGGAGCATAATCATCCCTTTTAAAATTGGTGTGCTTATTTGCATTTATACTTGATTTTATATATTACACTTGATTTTATATAGCTTAGTCAAAATTTTATTTTTTGGATTTAATTTATATTTGAAGATGATTATATAAATAATGATACATGTAAATATATTGCTTTGATATCCCTTTACTTAAAAATGCATAGGGGTCATGCAATAATGTTTTATTTATGATATGCTTGAATGTGTCACTATGGGACACATGGAATCCTTAAAAATTATTTCTTATCTAATGCCTTTTATTTGGATTTAATTTTTTTATAGTGTATGAAGTTACGAGGTGGTGACACATGGCATGACTTGTGGTAGCCTATCACTTCATTTATTGGTCACAGTCTTTAAAATATATCATATTTTGATATTGGTATATATGTTATAAGATGATGACACACAAAATGATATCACTTGGTTTCTTAGTCCCAAACTTTAAAACTTAAATTTTTAGAATATAACCCTATGATATAATTAAATGATGACACATGGAGTGATCTTGCTTAGCCATGCAGTCATAGGCATGTGCAATTTTTATAATTGTTCAATGGCTTGAAATGAAGTGATATAGAGACACTTTTCATGATATCTCTTAGTAACTTGGTCATGAGTATAAATAACTTAGTTATTTTATAACAAAGTCATGTAATGAACCAACATAGAGATAACTGGAATGATTTCATGTACTCAAGATGTCAAAGTGAGAAAATATAATGTATCATTAATGTAAATGCGAAATAATAGGTGTCTAAATACTAAATTAGTGATGATTCATGGTACTATCTAAATATTGATAAATATTTTATTATCTTCCAAACTTTAGAGAGAAATACATGTGGTAATTTCAAATATGACATATATAAAAAGTTGTCGACCATTAAAATAAACTTGATAAACTAAACAATAGAAATGTTAGGTTGGTTAGCCAAATAATTGAAAGTATAAAAAATCAAAGCTTTTAATTAAATTTAGAAATTATTTTAGGCCAAAATTCATTAAAATAAAAGCTAATTTTTAAAATTAATATTTGGTATATATGGGTTCTAAATTAAATTTAGGTCTTGCTCAGGACCAAAAATAGAATTTCTAAGAATAAATGGGTCCCTATTTGAAGTTTTTAAAAATTAAGTGTGTTTGTCACAATAGAATGTATATTTTTTAAAATATCAACATGATGAAAGAGACAACCACAATTTTGTGAGAAATATTTTATTTCAATCTTATTTTTGGGTGGAATCCATCCATGGGGAAATAAGTTTTTTCATATTTTATGTTTATTAGCATTTTAATATATAATTCTTAATTCCATTCTCTATTTTTATTTTGAATGTAGTAACAACATTTCACACTCTTCATAAAAACTAAGATCAATTTATTTATGTAAAACCCACTAACTAGATTCAACTCCATTCAAAGCATATTCAATTACATGACCCATGTGTGTATATATATATATATATATATATATATATATATATATATATATATATATATATATATATACATATACATATATATATACATATTCATATATATATATATATATACATATACATATATATATATACATATATATATATATACATATATATATATACATATATATATATACATATATATATATACATATATATATATATATATATATATATATATACATATATATATATATATATATATATATATATAGTATATAATTTTCCAACCTATGAATAAAATCTATCTATATAAAAATATTATGTATAGCTCTGTATGGAAAAAACCATTTTTAAGGTCCTTAATTCATGACCCACCAACACCCAATTAAGCATGTGGACATTTAAATCACAACTAACATGTGAATTTAATTCCAAAGGAATATTACCTTCTATAGTTAGTCCAATATAATCTCTACTTTTGAAAATTAGCTCATAAATATTTTGAAATTTTTATCATGTTGTAGATCACACATAAGGTAATTTATACCCTACTATTTATAATTTTGGAAATGAATTCATTTTCTAAATTACTTGAGCCCTTTTATATTTTATCTTCTACATCCCTAGTATCTCCTACATAGACTGCAAATAATAAGGAATGATCCTAATTCACATTTATTATGACTAAGCTATCTATATTAAATTTAATCTAGCTATATACCTATTTTAAATATGGTTAATAAGGTTATTTTTGTATCATATATGGCTTACTCTCAAAAAACTTTAATGATATTATAACAATGACATAAGTCTAATGTGATTTTAACTACTTTTACACTATATTGCTAGTTATTTGACCATATTATGCCCATTTATTAACTATTATATCAAGGTAGTGGGGTTATTATATATTAATGTCAATCATCAAAATCCCCATGCAAGTTTAGGTTGAACACTTTTATCTCTACATCATTGAGCCTTCCAATATGCTTGACTCAATAATAGTCAATCAAACATAGAATAATAATATTTCACCTTAGATTTGTCCTCCTAGTAGCTTTAAAATTAGATCAATAAATCATATTTGCAATGCTCCAAAAGTGAAAAAAATAATAACATCATACACTATAATATCAATATCTATTATTGCATCCACATCCTGAGTTTTCTAATTTTTGACATACCAAACCCATTCATTATATTATTGGATATACTCTATGTCCATAATCTAACAAATTATAAAAAATAATAAAAATTTTGGAAATCTATTAATCTGTAGGGTCCTTTTCAATTTTAGTATGTATTTCAAGGTTGTGATTACTCTCTTTTGTCCTAATATTCACACAATATTTACATACATTTTATCCTTGGTTGTTATAAAATCTCCTTACATGGTGTCTTTATTTTGAATTAACTATAAGAATTTTGCTTTGTTCATCATATCTTCTATATCATAAGATATATATATATATATATATATATAACCTTATATATTATCATTTAGTGTAGGTATTCTTAGGGGTGGAGGGCCTTATTACTTGTGTTTATTATTAGTAATGTCATGTCCAAAATACCATTCCTTCGGATGAGAGCTTCACATGTTTGCATTTCACATTATATTTTTCTACCCCTATTTTTCTAAAATTGATAAATACTAGGTATTATTCTATCCTTCAACTCTATAGTATGCAAAATAATTTTCCCTTTGGGGATTACATGGAAATTTTTATGTGATATAGTTCATTTCACCACATAGATAACAAGTAATCAGTTCTTAAGTTTGTTTATTTCATTTTCTCTAATTTTCATTGCCAACATAATAACCTACCTATATATAAGGTGATTCCCATATTTGATAATGATTATAATATCCTCCATATTTCCTTTAAGAGGATGGTGGTTCCAAATTAGACTAACATTCTTGCATAGGTATAGACTAACAAGGTTGTTATTGTGAATTTTTTAGATCCCATCCTTATTGATATTGAGGTTAATAAGGTGTAAATCTAGGTTGATATTAATATGGATGATACACTCATAGGTGACCCCATCCTCCTTGTATTATAATATCAACATCCTAATAAATTTTATTTGGTTTTGGTGTTGGGTTATTCTACATAGTGACCACAAATACATTTCTAGTGATACCATATTTTAGTTCTTGAAGCAATCTATAATTATTTTAATTATGGTTATGGGATTTATAAAAAACTAAAATATACACTTTTTTTTTATCTCGCATAATGTTTTAGTAAGTGAAAAATATAAATTACATATCCCATAATAAAGACACATCTGACAAAATTATATTTTAATATTAGACATTTATTCTAGATGTTTCCTTCCTATGCTCATTAAATCTACCATATGACTAACCTACATATTTTTCCTTCCTATAACTCATCCATTATATGATTTATTCATCTCATTTGGTATCAATTTTAGTATATTTGTAAATATAGTCTTCATATTCCTCTATTTAACCCTGATTGTAGTTTCCCTAACCTCAACTTTGGTTAAAAACCAAATTTGAGTTATAGTGAAATGAATCCTAATATCTATTCCCTCAAAAAACTACACAACTTTTTTAGCATATTGAAATTGGAATTTCACTTAGTTTAAAACATTAAAGAAATAACAATCATACTTCCATATTAATTCTCCTTGCTTTTTGGATTTCATTTTATTCATTAATCATCTAACTAGAAAACTTATTCATTTTGAATTATTATATAAATTTATTATTTATGTTTTAGATTATGGTAAAATCAGGTTTTGAAGGGACCCCGAAACCCTATACATCGAAGAAAAGATAAACCTTAAAGCCCAAAGAAGATCAAAACACCTAAACAGGTTCAAACCAAACCAGGTAAAATAGGAACCTGAAAACAACAGAAAAGACCAGATGTTTCCGCTGACACTACACAGAACATACCAACGATAGACAGGAACAACATCCTTCAACCTTCAAAAAATATTTAATTACCTTTTACATGAATGAAGGTTCATATCTAGAGGGGGGACCAAAGGCTTAGACTTTTTCCTCTTCATAGCGGTCCATCCATCCTCTACCTTAGCTACCTCTGTCATCCATACCTCAAGAAACGGAGATCCATTAAGCCCAAGGGATACAAATGACTCAGCAATATCCTTATGAACACCAACCAAAATCTGGCTCCTAGGTGGATCCTCCAAAACAGGGGGAGAAACCAAAGCCTCCACGACCACTGGCTTAGAAAGATCTTTAATCTCAGTCTCCATAGGACCATCTATGGAGTCTTTCACCTGCGGCTCCTCCTCAATCATCAGCTCGGAGTGAATGCTATCTTCATTCTCAAAATTAGCCAGATCTTCCATAGGTTGATTCGCTATATAGTGTTCTGAGGAAGCATTGGCCCACCAAGAATGTGGTCTTCTAGACTTTGGAATCCCTGCCAAACAACGAGCGGCCAAATGACCCGTCTGGTGACATCTTCTGCACCAAAAAGGTACACCCTCAAAATCCAACATTTGTGTCCAAGTTCCCCTTGGGGAGTCCAGACAAATCGCCTCTGGTAGGCCTTTTGAAACATCCATTTCAACCATAAAGCGAGCACAGGTCGAATGGTAACCAAACAAAGTATTTTTATCCACAAACAAAAAGTCTCCTATTGCATTCCTGATAGTTTCAAAGACCGGTTCATGCCAAAGATGTATTGGTAAATTTGGTAACCGAACCCATATCGAAAACTTGTTAAAGGTTTCCGTGAGCGGATTAAAATCCTTATGCCACCATTTGGCCATGAGAGGATATTTGCCCTTCCATAAAAAATCACTGTTACTCAAGATTATCCTCCTATCCTCAGGGCTTTAGAAGACAGCAATAAAGAATCCTTTTACGCAGGGGAAGATTTCAACAATGTCTTCAATAAGTGGCAACCAATTCTTGGATATCCATCCATGTAGATCAACCAGCGAGGGCTAAAGACCTTGAAAATGAAAAATAGCATCTTGAGAGGAAAAAACTTCTACCCTTTCACAGATTCCATCAACTATTTCCTGATCTATATTTACCCTAATGGGTTTTAGAGCACTTACTGGCAATGCAGGGGATGGTCCAGATAATGCATGAGGCATAGCTTCATGTAGTTTCACTTCGAATGCAGCCACATCCGCAAAAGATCTTCCCCCTGCTTCGTACCCTAATCCAGTTGTGTTGGCAGAACACCCAGCCAAAAACCTTCCTCCACCCATAGGAGCAGTCTCTTTAGAGTTCAGAACCCTCACCTTGCATGCTGGTTTAGAGACCATAGCCGATTTAGGGGTCATAGCCGCTTCGGCCGCCCGACAGTCATTCCCAAATTTCGAATTTACAGTCTGCACGCCCTTTTTTGGAAGCGGCATTTTTGGAAGCGGTGATTCTAATTTATTATTTATGTTACTTAAGTTCAAATTATTGTATTTATTATTGAATATGAAATTTTAATCCATATCAGTGAAGGATCCTAAAGTCTCACACCTCTCATCCTCATTTAAAGTGACACAATTAACCTACCACTTCATTTCATTTATCAAAAACTATTTTTAGGCTCAATAAACCCATCATATAGAAAAAATGTGACAAATTATCCCACATGAAGTGCCATAGTTCCTTAAAATTGACTAATTACAACTTTTTTATGGAATGTTTTCACTATAATATGCAAACTAGCTATGATGTTGATTGCTATATTAAGTTCATAGTGATTGACTTATGTATTAAATTCACTTTGAACTTATTTATTGTGCTTATATAAAACTTTTTAGACAAATTTTAGCTACCATAGGATAGGGCCATAAAATATTCCTTTTGCAATGCATGTTAGCATAGTTTAAGGTAAATTTGATAAGTTTAAGGTAATATTCATTTTTGATCCTATGATTATCTAGTCACTTTATGCCATATTTTGAGATTGTTCAAGTGGTGATAAGTATTTAAGGTGTATTTCTAAATAATATTTCTTGTGTCAAGGTAATTTTATTCCCCATATAATCCATACAAGTGCCCGAATAAGTTTTATGTTGTATCCAAGGTTAATAAGTCATTTTAAAACTCTTCCATAGGTCTTTAACATTTGAAAAATTATCAAAAAACCACTTTAAGAACCCAAAAGTGTGAATAACATGTAGAGAGGTGATTTAAAATGATTTTTTAAGAGTGTTATAATGTGAGGTAATGTTTCATGATAAGTTGGTTTCAAATGAAGAAAAGTAGTTACAAGTGCCTTTCAACACTTAAAAGAGGCTCATCAGTCATTTTTATGGATCAATAAGGTTCATTTTATGGTGAAAATGAATTATTATATGACTCTTAATCTTTTATAGGTCAAATCCAAGTTTGGAATGTAGGTACAAGTCTAGAGAAGGCATAAAATACTCCCTTTCCTCCATCAACTGTTTGGCAAGTTTGTAAAGGCCAACTTCAGATGCTTGGTCTGTATAGATGAGAAGGATTTGGGAATATGTAATTTTACTATAGGAAGGGGTAATAATTTACTTAAAATACATTTCCATAGTTTTCATGTTTGTATCCCCTCCTTTATAAATAATTTATAAGACCCCAAGGTGATCTTAAACCTATCTAAACCCTGCAAGTTCATTTGTGGGTATATTCAATGACAAAATGAACTCATTATTGATGAAATATGGTTGTGAAATTATTTTTAGTCCTTATAAATTCCATTCATATCATATTCCATTTTTTCACATGTGGTAGTGAAGATTGAGTAAAACCTTCATTGGTGTTAGGTGTAGGACTCAATGAAGTTGCAGGCAGTGTTTTGGAGTCTATAAGAGTATTATTGTGAGTTGATGGTTTGAATAAAATAATAAAAATTATATTAAAATTACCTCATGAATATATATTAGTAAAATACTCATTATAAATTACCTCAAGAAATGTTCTAATGGACTATGTGCATTATATGAAAACCAAGTGAGTTGAGCAAAATCCATTTTTACATGTCCAAAAGGCATTTGATAAATTCATGAGCATGGAGATACTATTTTAAAGGTTAGAAAAAATATTCAAAGTAATAACTAAAATAATTTTATAAACCTCTTCACAAACATACCAAGGCAAGCCTACTACTATTCTAGGTTTGAGATTGTCTTAGATGTCTACCAACCATAAAAGTGAGTTAAAGGATCCATACCTCACAACATCAGTGATATGTGAGGGTCATAACCTCATGAAAAATGTTTTAGGTCAATTTATAAACCATCTCAAGGTCAATAATATCAAAAAATTAATCATATAAGGCTTTGAGAAATGAAAATGCAAACTTACAGGTCTACAAACCTATAGGTCTCTTTTTATGAGACATGCAATAAATTATGCATCAGGAGATGAGGTTTAAGAGAATAAAGAGGTGTGGGGACTATTCTCAGACACTTTTTTAATTTTTAAATGTCAAATTTAAGACTCTCTATTGACCTCTAGAAAATCTCAAGCTTAAACCTCTATATACAGTCAAAACTAGCACCTACAGGCCTGCCTAACCAAAATGAGATAAATGCCAACTTATGATTGAAGGTCAAAAGGTTTATGGGAAATATAAATCACATGAAAATGTATCTCTAATTTTATCATTAATTTCACATAATTTTTAGTGTCAATGATGTTAATTTCAAGTTTGATAAGTTAGTCAAGAGCTGGTAGGCCTAAACGTACACACACATGCCTATGTATAAAATTGTGAAGAATGTTATTTGTTAAAGATCAGATGGAAGTATAAAGGATATAAGTAGGTGATGAGGACTTAAAATAAAAATTTAATGATATTTTTAACTCTTTTAATAGTGATAAAAATGTCAAACATAGACATTAGGGTCACTTGAATTGGTTTTCTAGTGAACCCTAAGCATAAACCAATGGAGGTTAAAGTAAGTATAGAGAAGAAGAATGGTAATAATATCATTATAACGGGTCATGATGGATGATATAGACCTCCCTAAAGTGTTTTAAAATAAAAACAAAGTATAAGATATTGTTTAGGTTCAAGACAATAATGAGGTGTGGGGAATATGTGTAGACACTTTGGTAATGTTTACATGTCAAATGGAAGACTCACTATTAACTTCTAATAAATCTCAAACTTAAACATCTACACATAGTCAAAACTAGAACCTATAGGCCTACCTATCCAAAATGAGAGAAATTCCTATTTTGATTGAAGTTCAAGAGGTATATGGGAAAGAGCAATCACATGAAAATGACTCTCTAATTTTAGCATGACTTTCATATAAATTTTAGGGTCAATGAAGGTAATGTTAAGGTTAATAAGTCTATCTAGGCTTGGTAGGACTAAACCTACACACACATGCCCATGTGTAAAATTATGGATAATAATATTTTTTGAAGGTGATATGGGAGTATAAATGCTATAAGAAGGTGAGTAAGACTTAAAATAAACATTTTATGAGATTTTGAACTCCTTAAATAGTGAGAAAATGGGTAAACATAGATATTAGGGTCACTTGCATTAGTATACTAGTGAAACCTAAGCCTGAACCAATGGAGGTTACATTAAGTATAGATAATAATAATAGTAATAATATCATTGGAATGGGTCATTATGGATGATACAAACCTCCCTAATGTGATTTTAAATAAAAACCAAACTCCAAGATAGATGATCAAGCCTAAATCTCTCTCTCAACCTCACTCATAGAGTCTTTCAGCTCGAGAGGAACATTTGATATTATCACATATTAAATAAAGAGATTCATGGTGATTAAATACATTAGGAATAATATCTCACCCCTATGCACTACTGATCCATGTCGTCTACATGTTCATTAAGGGTCTTAGCTCTATGAACAATCTTTAATAGTGTAAGACACTCATAGGGTGCCAAGAGACTAACAGATGATCCAATGATTAAGAAATAATCCAAAATGATCTGATATGACTTAAATTACCATGGAAAATTTTTAATTACCTTCATGGACCTCATGGAAACCTAAACATTCCATTGGTTTGCATGTATGAAAAGTACAATGTGTGGAATTGGCCTAAAAGCATGGTTGTAGGCCTATTTATGAGTATGTAGGGTAAGGAATGGTACCAAAATAAGGTATAAAGGATTTGAAAGATTGGGTATAGGTTCCATAGTCCTCTAAACACATTTTTAGGACTCTTAAGAGGGTACATGACCTTTTTAATTAACCAAGTTGGGTCAAAAGGAGTGGTTACACTATTTTTTATCCAATAAGCCTATCTATAGACCTGGGAGTATTCTTGGAGAGATTTTATTTTAATATGTTGAGTTTTTCTATGATTTTAAATGCATCAATAGACAATTATAAATAATTATAACCTAAAATTTCTTGATATAAAACTCTAATCAACTCTCAATCCTAAACATGCACGTAGGCTAGGGTTTTGGTCATTTCTTTGTTTACCTATCCAGACAATGTTAAAAAGAATCAAATTTGACATGGAGCATGATTAGGAGGTAACTAAATTGAATCAAATGTTTATTTTTATTTTCAAAATTTTTGGTATTTATTGGATCCAAATCTTAGTTTATAGTCCTAGAGGCCTAATTAAGGGCTAATTGGAGAGATAAATTAGTAAGTGTACTTACACTTAGTGTCTAGTTATGAAATTTTGTAAAAAAATTGTAAGATAATATTGGGTAGTCAAATAAATTATTATTTTTCAAGGATCATATATAGAATGTTCTACACATGGATCTTTATATGTTTTGATGGCTATAAAGAATTAAAGGCAAGTATGGGCTCACGTTTGAAATGAAGTATTAGAGAGTGTTTGATGAATCCAAGTTGGTTTCTATAAGTTTGTTAACATTGAGAGAGGTATTTCATGGAGAGAGTTTGAATTCATAAATACAATATCAAGATTTGAGGCTTTTGAAAAAATAGAGACATAATGAGACTAATGGGTTTCATGACACCTAAAAAGAGATGATCACTACTACAATGTTAGTATAAAAATGTTCTCAAACTAATATAAGATGTCAATAATAATGGAGTAAGAAAAATTAGAGTGAAATTAATGACCAAGGAGTTCCAATTGGCACTTTCCAAGTCAAGAGGATGAAATTTTAAAGAAGAAACAAGATGCGTAAAACTAAGAAAGAAACTCCTACACCATTTCCAAGATGAAGCATCATTAATAAGGAAGCACATGTCATTGAATACCTTATGAAACTATTATTAAACCTAATTTTTTATTTTATATATTGTCATGAGTGATTGACACTTGTCAATAGTTTTATCCTATGCCACTTCTTTCTCTTGTTCCCTCATTCTCGATAAATACAACCTTGTTTGGCTTTGTAAGGATCCTTCAAATGGGTATTGAAAAGCCCTACCCATTTATATGCCTTAGATAAATTAAATAATAATAGTTTTACCTTATTATATGGCTATACTTAGTTTGTGTGCATGTATGGTTGATCTTTTCAAGTGATTTATTTAGTCTTCCTTAGCATGTTATCCTATTCTAACACTTATATTTAGTTTGAAAGACTCTTTTGTAGGTCATCTAAAGTGGATAAGTGTATTAAAAGGTTTGAGTGAGTATTTATATTCATTAATGTCATCTAATACCTCTTTATTATTCCTCCTATCCTAAGTATCTATCATAAACTCCACTTGAAATGATGATGTGAGAGACTTATATTAAGAGCAATGTATGTTAAGGTTAGTCTCATGGTCTATATGTACACATGAATCTTATTGGTAGTGATAAAATGATTTGGTGTATCACCCTTTAGTTTTATTTCATGTTATTCCTTCCCCTTTTCCTTTGCAAGTTAGTAGCGGATCCTAATTGATACATCAAAGGTATCTATCCCTATAACCTAGAGGTTTGGTCTACCTAAAGGTCACCTATAACCTATGAAAAATCCCATTGGATAGCTCAAGTTGAGAGGGATTGAAACACCCTCTCAAGGGTGAAAATTTGAGCTATAATAATTATGGCATACCTAGTAGGACATGGTTTGAAATCAATTGAAAATTTTTTGGTGTTGTTATTCAATGTACTAGCCTTTAGAGACATTTAAAAAAAACATCAATGGTGACACTAAATGTATTCAACTAGTTATAGCAGATCAGGTACCATTTTAAGAAAGTATTATTTCATTTGTACATTTCTCATGAGGTTTCATGGCTGAGTTTGGTGTTTATTTTTGTTTCACATAAGTTGATGAGATATATCAAACTCATGTTGATCCTTGTTAGTAGTTTGTTGACCCTTACCAGAAGTATGTTGATTGTTATTAGCCTTGTTATCAAAAGTATTTCCCTCGTTATTTTCCTCAAGAATAATATTAATATAGTTCATCTCTTTGGCAAAATTTTCATTCCTTTAATCATTATTTTCAAGACCATGCTACCCATAGTCAACATATCCACACTTTAAATCAGTCTATTTCAATTTTCAAGTAAACTCTCTTGGGTTATGAAAGTTATATGATAGGGATTAATACATAAAAGAAGTGTGGTCAAATTATTCCTAGTCATCTAATTTAGAATCTGTAAGACTCATTGTAGTTGATAAGGAGAGAGTGGGAACCTATTGGGAGGGAAATTTTGAAAAGTCTCACTAGTGACATGATAGACATAAGTGGTCTAATTCAATGCATGGAGGACAAGATAATAGTTTATGAAGGACAATAGGTTTGATGTTATTAGCCTAATGTACCTTTCCCTATACCATCTCAGCCCTATTTTGTGTCACCCATTCTTCCTTAAAAGACCAATTCAAGTGATTTTAAAAGTGTCCCAGGTCCTTTACATACCCCTAAATCCTTGCCATCATGGAAATAAATCCAAGAGAACACACAAAAGTGGAAAGAGGTTATTTTTGAGATGGTTAAAATTCAAGATAAATTAGAATTTTAGATTTTTATTTTTACTTGAAGAGAAACTAATGAAGCTATATTGGCACAAAACTCCATTCCCCTTCCTAAATAACCTCCAAACAAGTCCTTTAAGATTCTAAGTTGGAATCAAGTGGTGAAGTCATGAGATAAACAAAGTAGAACAAGCATATATTGGGGAGTTGAGATCAAATAAGAACCTGAACCTATTCAAACCCTACCCATAACTCCTAAATATCTTAAAACCTCTCCATCTTGGAAACTAAGCCAAGAAGGAATCCAAGGAAAACAAAAAATCCTTGTTGAAAAGTTTGAAAATCCCAAGACCTTCCCATCTTGGAAATCAATTCAAAGAGTATTCAAATGAATAATGAAATAATTATAGAGGAAGTTTAAAGCTAAACATTCAAAATTTTGAGGGATTCATTGGTGAATAAGGGAGGAGAGAGATAAGATATTTGATAATAAGATCTCAAAACTAGTTTATGAGGATGAGTGACCTGTCCTTGGGGAAAAACAATCATATTGAAGCTTTAGATAGTTACCAAAAAGTTTAAAAAAAGGATAATTTAACTAAATATGAGGAAAAACTAATCATTTAAACACCATTAGGTGAGGAAATAATCATATCATCCTTTGAAAATGAATGGAAAAACTATTTTCCCAAATGTGAGTAAGGTGATCTCTAAGAGGAAGACATACAAATTAAACAAGAGGAAAATGTTCTTGAATATCTCTTTCATGACATGAAAATCATTCTCATTCAGAATGATAATCCTAAATAATATTAAAAGGGTGTCCTTGACAAAATTTTATTAGTTACAAAATAAATGGACATCCTTCAAGAAGATTCAAGTGGCCAGAAAGAGGCATGTTTTGGTTTTGAAATTCCTAGTTTTATTGAAGATGATAAATTCACTCCTTGTTACCAAGAAGAGGTTTCTAATGAACATGAGATTATAATAGTGGAAGAATCACTAGAATATGACCCTAATAATATGGAACAAAAGGAAAATTTAGTAACATCTGACCTTGTTGAGGTAACAGTTGATAAACATGAAAAAGTCTCTCATGAAGTTGGCATTCCTCCTAGTGATCATAGAGGGAAGTATGAAAATTAGGTTATAAAAGTTGAAGAGCAAGGTGAAGTTATGGTAATGATGGGTGATATTCCAAGTAATCACCATGAAGTTCATGATAATATGTTTTAAGCTTCTCAAATCAATAGGATGTGTTTTAAGTTGTACCTATTCAATAAGTATGCCAAGAGAATGATAAGGACATGTAACATCAACATCCAAACATACGTAATGAGTTTTAAACTCTTAAAGGGGTTGGATATTTTATAGGACAAAATGAATATGCTTTTGAATATGTTCCTCTTCCTAGTGAGATATTGGTTCAAGAGAATTAAAGTAAATAAGAACAAGATATAAATCAAAAACAACTTATGGATGAGGTATAAATAGTACTATTTGTCCCAAGAAATGAAGCTTGGGATAAGCATGAATTTGTTCTTGACTCACATATTCATTTCATTAACAAGGGAATGAATCAAGTAGGTATGGTTTCTAGTAAAGGAGACCATGAACATAATAACATATCCAAATGTAGGTAGAAGCTCTCACTTCATGAATAATCACTGATTAGACTCCACTCAATATGGGACAATCTAATTTGATGGTGTCATGGTGATCTAAAGAGTTTCCCATTTCATCCTAGAGGAGAAAGATATGTTGAGTTTAGGTGTGTGTATTTGTTTATGCTTTGTTTTCCCTAAGTTATTTTTAGCATAAATTTGTGTATTATCCTATTTCATTTGATTTCTGTGTTGTTTTGTATTATGTGTGTTTTTAGGTCAATTAAGCTATCTTATCTTGGTTAAAGAACCTTATTAGGTCTGTAGTATGGTACAAGTGAATCCATTCCCAATGAATGGACTAGGAAACTACTCTAATGGGTGTATCAAGCATGCATCCCTAAGAGGTCACAAAATATGTTATCCAAATTTTGGCTACCAAGGATAGGGTCATAAAATTATTCCCTTTGGAGTGCATGTTAGTATTGCTTAAGATAAATTTGATAAGTTTAAGGTAATATTCATTTTTGATCTTATGTGTGTCTAATCACTTTATATCATGATTCAAGATGGTTCAAGTGATTCTAAGGGTTTAGGGTGTCTTTTTAAGTCATATAACTTGTGTTAATGTCATTTTATTCCCCATATAATCTATACAAATGCCCAAATAAGTTTCTAATTGTATCTAAGGTCAATAAATCATTTTCAAACTCTTCTATAGGTCTCTAACATGTGTTCAATTATAAAAAAACAACTTTAATACCTAAAAGGGTGAAGACCATGTAGATATGTTATTTAAAATTATTTTTAAATAGTTTTATAATGTGAGTTTGGAATAAATTTCATGATAATTTAGTTTAAAATGAAGAAAGTAGTTGAAAGTGATTTTAAAAGCTTATAAGAGGTTTATCATTCATTTATATGGATAAAGAAGGCTCATTTACAGGTGAAAATTATTTATGATATGCCTCTTCATCTTATCTTAGTCAAATATAGGTTTTTAATTCAGGTATAGGTATAGAGAAGGCATAAAATACTCCTTTTCCTCCATTGGCTCCTTAGCAAGTTGGTAAAGGCCAACTTCAGATGCTTGGTCTATACATATGAGAGGGAGATGGTAATTGATAATTTTAATATAGGAGGGGTTCTTAATTTACTTAAAATCCATGCCCATATTTTTCATATTGGTGGCCCCTCATTTATGAACAATTGCTAAGACCCTAAGGTGTTATTAGATTCTATCTAAACCCTACTTGCTTAGTTTTTGGAATATTTAGTGAAAATTTTAAAACATTGGTGATGAATTAAGGTTTTTAAAGTATTTTTAGGCCTTATAAAATATTTTCATATCATATTCCATATTTTTTTGGCATGTGTGGTAGTGGAGAGTGAACAAAATCTTCATTAGTTCTAGGTGCATGCTTCAATGAAGTTGCATGTAGTGTTTTCAAGTCTATAAGAGTCTTATTATATGGTTTGAATCAAAGAATAAATTTTTTATTAAATCCCATCATGAATTTATCTAGTCAACTAACCATTATAATCACCTCAAGCAATGTGCTAATAGACTGTGTGCATTGTATGAAAACCATGTGAGTTGAGAAAAATCCATTTTTGCATGTGAAAAAGGCATGTGATCAAAGAATGATCATGGAGATACCTTTTTAAAGGTTAAAATTGAAAAAATAGTGTAAATAATCAACTCCAATAAGTTTATCAACCTCACCACAACCTTACCAAGGTAAGCCTACTGCTATTCTAGGTTTGAGACTATGTTAGATGTTTGCCAAACACAAAAGTGAGTTAAAGGGTCCATAAATAAAAAGATCAATGATATATGAGTGTCATAAACTCATGAAAAAAATTTAGGGTAGTGGATAAAACCTCTAAATTTCAATAATAATGAAAAAAAATCATACAAGGTTTTGAACAATGAAAATGTAGACCTATAGGTCTGCAGATTTCTAGGTCTCTTTTAAGAGGAAATGCAATAAATTATGCATTAGGAGATTAGGTTGAATATAATAAATAGGTATGGGGAATATGTGAAGATACCTTGGTAATTTGTATAGGTCAAATGGAAGACTCATTATTTTCCTCTAATATATCTCAAGCTTAAACCTATACATACAGTCAAAACTAGTACTTATAGGCTTGATTAGCCAAAATGAGAGAAATGCCTACGTGTGACTAAAGTTAAAAAGGTATGTGGGAAATATAAATCAAATTAAAATTAATCTATAATTTTATCATGACATTAATATATTTTTTAGGATCAATGATGGAAATTTCAAGGTTAAGAAGTTTGTCTAGGCCTGGTAGGCCTAAACATACACACATATGCATCTGTGTAAAATTGTGAAGAACGCTGTTTGTTGAAGGTGATATCGAAGTATAAATTATATACGAATTATATATAATAATAATGGTAAAAATATCATTTTAATGGGCAATTATGGATGATAGAAACCTCGCTAAGGTGTTTTGAAATTAAAACCAAACTCCAAGATAAATCGCTCTCTCTCAACCTCACTCACACAGTTTGTTGGATCAAGTGGAGAATTTGAGATGATCATATATTAAATGAAGAGATTAATGGTGAATAAATATACTATTCATGATATCCCACCCATATTAAATAGTTATCCATGACATTTGGATGTTCATTAAGGGCCTTAGCTATATGAACAATCCTTAAGGCTACCAAGAGACTAACATATGACCTAATGACTGAGAAAGATTCCTAAATTATATAATATAACTTGAATAACCATGTAAAAAATTTTATTACATTCATGTCACTCATGGAAACTTTAATATGCCATTGGTTGGCATGTATGAAAAGTATAGTGGATGAAATTAGTCTAGAAGCATGGTTGTAGGCCTATTTATGAGTATACAGGGTAAGGAATGGTCTTAAAATTTGGTAAAAAGTATTTTTAATTCTTTTAATAGGTTCCATATTCCTATACACAATTTTTTAAGACTCTTAATATGGTACATGAGCTTTTCAAGTCACCAAGTGTGGTCAAAAGGAGTGATTGCATTATATGTTGTCCAAGAAGCTTATCTATAAACATGGGGGTAATTTTGGAGAGATTTTAATTAGTATGTTGAGTTTACATGTTATTTTAAAAACCTAAAAAAACCATTATAAAGCATTAAAACCTTTAATTTATTGATAAACCACTCCAATTACCTCTAAAGCTTGAACATGCACCTAGGCTAGGTTTTAGTCATTTCTTGGTTCACCTATCTATAAAAGGTTAAAAAACTTAAAATTTTACAAGGAGAATGATTATGATGTCCCTAAAGTGAAAACAAAAATATTTTGAGTTTCACACTTTTTGGCATTGATTGGAGCCAAATCTTTATTTCTAGGCCCAGAGGCCTAATTAGAGAGAAAAAAAAAGTGAATTAAGTGTACTTACACTTAGTTTATAGTCACAAAATTTTGTATAGAGATTTAAGATCCTACTGGGTACTAAAATACCTTATTATTTTAAAAAGGTTCATCTATATAATGTTCTACACAAGGAGTTTTATATGTTTTGAGGGTTACAAGGAATTAAAGGCAAGTATGGGCTTAGGTGTGAAATGAAGTATTAAAGAGTGTTCTATGAATATAATGTGGTTGATACAAGTTTTTTAACACTAAGATAATACTTTCATGGAGATACGTTGCATTCATGAATACAAAATCAAGATTTGAGACTTTTGAGCAACGAGAGGCATAGTGATACTAATGGGTTTCAAGACACCTAAGAAGAGATGATCACTAATAAAATATCAGTATAAGAAGGTTCTCAAACTAATGTAAAATGTCAAGAATAAGGGTATATGAAAAATCAAAGTGAACTTGATTACCAATGAGTACCACTTAATACTTTCCAAGTTAAGTGGAAAGTAATTTAAAGAAGAAAAAGATGTGTCAAACAAAGAAATAAACTCCTCCAACGTTTCCAAGATGAAGCATCATCAAGAAGGCAACACATGTCATTTAATACTTTATAAAAATATTATTCAACATAATTATTGATTGTAAATCTTATTTTTAGTTCTTGAAACTTGTCAATAATTTTATCCTATGCCACTTATTTTTGTTCTTTCCTCAATCTCTATAAATACATCCTTGTTTAGCTTTGTAAGGATTCTCAACCTAGGTATGGAGAATCCATACCCATTTGTATTAATTTTATCAATGAAATAATACTATTTTTACCTCATTATATGACATTAATTAGTGTGTTTACATGGATGGTTTATCTTGTCAAGTGATTTGCTTAGTGATCCTTAGCATGTTGTCCTATTCTAACACATATATGCAGTTTGAAAGCTTCTTTTCAGGTCACGTGAAGTGTATAAGTGTAGTGCAAGGTTTGAATGAGTTTGTATATTCATTAATGTCATTTAATACCTCTTGATTAGTCCTCATATCATAATCATCTTCACAACCTCCACATTTAAATATAGATGTGAAAGATTCAAATTAAGAGTATTGTATGTTAAGGTTAGTATCATGGTCTATATAAGCACATGTAGTTGGTTGGTAGTGATCAATTGATTTGGTGTATCATAACTAAGTTTTATTTCATATTATTCATACCAATTTATTTTGAAAGTTAGTATTGGATCTTAATTGATACATCAAGGGGAGTTATCCCTATAGCCTAAAGGTTTTGATCCAACTAAAGGCCACCCACAACTCAGGATCAATCCCATTACATAGATCAAATTGATAGGGATTAAAACACCCTTTCAAGGGTGAAAATTTGAGATCTAATAAAAATAATGTAACTTATTCAAATAAATTATAAGTTACTTATAACTCCTTAAATAATTATAATTTATCAATCCCTAATATTAAAGTAGGCATGGGGGATGTGTCCCCTTGTATCAAATAAACTATCTTTGGAGGGTCTATAAAGATTATATCTATACCTAGACTAAACCTATGCTTTGTGAAAGTGACTTTAAAATATTTTCCTTCCCATTATAAATAAAATCACTTTCTTTTTATCATATTATTTAGCTTACTACTTTTTAAAGTTACCTTTGGTGCCTTTCCATTCTCCTTTATGTTCCACTTCTAGGTTTATCTGCAATTCAAAATTAGTATTGCATTCCCTTTAATTTATATGACCACTTAATTTTATTATATATTTTTTGAAATTTTGGCCTCATAACCCAAAATTAAACCTCTACCATTCAAAACATGACCATTTCAATAGTTTTCATTTCAAAAGTGGTCTAAGCAAGGTCTTATTAGGATATCAAGGACCATGACATGTGTCTTATTCAATAAATTTTATGCCTTGATATTATATGAGGCATTTTACAATGTATTTTAACAAAGTTTAAGGTAATTTTGGAAATATTAATGTTAATTTGTGAAATCCAAGGTATAAGTGAATTTATATGCTCCCTTATTTCTATTATATATCTATTGACATTTTGGCCTCCATGTCCAAAATTTAACCTTTACCATATAAAACTTGACCATTTCAATAGTTTCCATTTCAAAAGAGGTCTAAGAAAGGTCTTATTAGGATGACAAGTACCATGACATGTGTCTTGTCCAATTAGTTTTTTGCCTTGATATTTTATGAGGGATTTTACAGTGTAGTTTAACAGAGTTCAAGGTAACTTTGGAAAGATTAATGTTATTTTGTGAAAGCCAAGGTATATGAAGTGGTGTTATGATATTTCAATATTAAATAATATTCTACAGTGGATAATGGAGATAGAAGCAAATTTGGTTACATGGAAACTTTTTAGTTTCAAGTCTTTAGAGAGTTTAAGGTACTTTTGAAGATATTAAGTTTTCTATTATTCTGTCTTTTATTGCTTGTTAAAATGTTGTAATATAACCAAATTGGGAAAGATCAAGTGAGAAGAGAAGAAACCACTCATATAATTCAAAAAGGTATTTTTAGGTCTATTGACACTTGTGATGATCATATTATATTTTTTTATCCATGTACACTTGGTCAAGGTGTCAAAATGATTTTTTCTAATGTACATTGACGTGGAAAACTACTTTTCTCATTGCTCTAACATTGAAATAGAGCATAATGGTAGGAAAGGAAAGAAAAGGGGATATTTTTACATTATATTATCGTTTTAAAAGCTAAATAAAACTCCATGAACACTTATTACTTAGATATAGTATGTTATTGTTTAAAATGGGAAAGTTTCATAGAAAGAGAAAACATGTTTTGAAGAGATCAAATAGGTTTCTATGTTGGATCATGCATCATCAACCAATTAAATCATGGAACAAGGTGATAAGGACTCACTAAAACCAAGAATGGTATATAAATATGGATTTCAAGATCCAATAATAGCATAAAAATATGCCAATGAGGTAAAATATGACATGTGTCAAGATAACGACTTTTAATTCCTTAATCAAGAAAGGAAAATTTCAAGATAGGAAGGATGAGTCATTAGAGGTGAAGATCCACTTATATGCCACCTCTCATGCTACAATCGTCAAGCTAATCTGACATATGTTGAAGATGAATGATAGGACTATTTATTCACTTTATTTTGGAATTATAACTAGTTTCATCATAGATGATAATCATAGTAAGATTCCTACATGTTCATGCTCTCTCTTCTAAATTCTTCTAAATATACTCTTAATAAGGAAATTTTAGAGGATCCTCTAAGTTAGTATGGTAAATCCCTAATAAAATTGATACTTATTATTATTTTTAAGTGAATTCAAACTATTTTTACCTTATTTATCTCACATTTAATGTGTTCATGGTGAATTGTTGATGAATGATAGTGTTGATGTTCAATCTTATTGCAATTTTAATCTTCATTATTGCCTATTTATTAGTAAATAATCTTATTTCATGTCATATTGTGTGTCTCAAGTGGTTTTACAAATATTAAGTGCATTATACCCTCATTAGTGCCTCATTTTAGGCCTCTTGATTTTTTCTATTGACTGATGTATAAACTACAACCTCCATATTAAAATATTTATGCTATAAGGAATGTTTAAAGTTGTGTGAATAGATTCAGATTTGTATAAGCTTTGTCATCAACTCATGGTCAAGAGGAGGAGACCTAAAATTTAGTGCATCACCCCTTTTTCTATTTTATTTCTACTTTCTCTTTCCCTTTTCATTACAATTTAACTAAGTGTGTTGATAGTATAGGTGTAGCATCAAGGGAGCCATCCCTCTCTGTAGGTTCTTTTTATCCATACGGGACTCACAACCTTAAAGAGTTCCCATTGTGTCAATTAAGTGAAGAGACCTAGAAAACCTCTTCAACGGGTGAAACTCAAAGTGAAAAAATAATCCATCTAATAATCACACTCAGTATCTTCTTTTGCAGGTCTAGTTCCTCCTGTTTCCTTTATAATGTCTCTAATTCTAATATAGCTATGGGTCCTTGATCTCTAATCAGAAATTATTTTTCCATATTTTATGTATTTGTATCTCTATAAATCCATTAAATATTTTTTTCATCTTTTACATTATCTCTATACATAATTTAAGCTTCAATCAATTGGTCAAATTTCCCTAGTCCCTTTTTCCTTCATTCATTAGCATCCATGTCATCCCCATGCCACATTTAAAAACCAATCCATGTTAACTATAATTATCACCATGTAATTTTTGTAAAAGCAACATATTCGATAATAAATGGATTCACTTAAAATATTTACCTATAATTACCATTAAAAATTATCATATATAGCTTCAAATGTAATGTAATCTTGAACACTAAATTTAGCATTGTATCTAGAAATGCTATTTGTCACCGAATGATCAATATAATGAGTCCACTTAGAGTTTATATTTTTAATTCATTCCATATTTTATTAATTTTAAGCAACATGTTATATTGTATGTGATTTGAATAAATATTATTAAAGCCTATAAATCTACTTGCTAATAACTTAATAAATTAAAAAAAAAATTCATAGATTTTTTGTAGGTGTAGATATGATATCTTATGCATGCACACATATCCTTACAACTTATTATTTTTTAAATTCATGTATCCTCAATTCTAACCAATTATGGAGGTACATATGAATAGGAAACCATATTATCATTATTAGGTCCTAAAAATTCAACCATTATTAACAACAATCCCTAGTTTTCCTCATCAAGACATGCTACAATTTTTACTCATTTAGTTGTAATATAACTAACCAAATATTAATAATTTAGATTAGTACACATTTAAATAAAGTTTCACTAACCATCTAATATTATTTAAGGTTAGATATATATTAATCATACTATATGTAATATATTTACATTATGTTCATTCAGAAACCAAATTCATCCTTAGAAGCATATAAATGAACTTATTCTAAATAATATTTGAAGATACACTAGTTTAAAGAGAAGTATGACATAAAATAGACACAATGTTTTAATATTTAAAATACAAGATATTTATATTGAATTTAATATTGTTATGATATCTAAAAAACATATTTTAGTATCCATGTTGGGTATATATAAACATTGAATGAACCATGAATCTTATTTTCTTTGGTCTTTTGTTTCATCTTATTTTCAATTCAAGGTAGACATTTTATATTTCAATATTTTCATTGACTTATATGACCAATTATAAAAAAATATATACAAACGTGTACATATATTTAATGATCACAATTATTAAAAGTATGGGTGAAGTGCACCTCACACTCTTCTACCAGTAACCCTATGGTCACCTTCATCTATTTTTGAAAGATTTGTATATAAAATGTTGAACCTTTAAGATACATGTAACCCCAAAATTAATCTTATTTATCTTGAAACCCTAGGCATTATTTTGAGAGCTATAAACCTAAAAGAAATGTAATGGGATTAGATAACCCAATAACCCTCATAGATGATTGAGCATAACCTACATATCCACTACTCCATGGAGGTAAATCAAGACACATTAAAAATTATAATTGAAGTACACTTCATACTATTCTACCAAAAAATCTATAGTCACATTCACCTATATTTAAAATATTTATATGTGTGATGTTTAACCTTGACGATGAGTATAACCTTAGAAGTTAGCATCCTTCATTTGAGACCCTATGTGTGCTTGTGAGAGATATAAACATAAAAATATATAAATTTTAATGGAATGAGTTAACTCAATCACCCATGTTAATTATTAATTATTTATTACATATTAAATACTCCAATGATGTAGGTCAATCCAAATATAATTATCCCACTTTGTCATGCCCATAATTTCCATCTCAGAAAACCAATTTAAACAAGATATTTTTTTTAATTTAATTAATTATTTTATTTTTAGTTACAAAAAATAAACATCATAATAATGTGTGTGATACATAAAATTAATTAAATTATTTATCAAATTTATATTTATTTATCCAACAACATGTGTCACATAAATAAATAATGTAGTGTGATGTGACACTAAAGTACTAATGTGGATTATAACATTAATTTTTGAATCATTTTAAGTTTAGGTTCAATTTAATTTCATTATAAAGTTCAACAATATTTTATTATAAATTAATTGTAAGTGGATAATTCAACACCAATAACTTTATCATACATATAGTAATAGGTAAAGGTAGGTTCCATAGTAAAAGTTATATTTTAATTAATTACTATTTTCATTACTTTTAAGTGTGTGAAAAAATCTAACATTATCATAAGGTCATTAATTTAATAGGTTTATTTTGTATACTAATATATTATTATGAAACATAAGTTATAATTCCAATTTATAATACTAAAACAAGAAAAAGATAACATGTAACATGAAAGGTGATACTGCACTATAACCAATGCGTAGTAAATAAAACATCAACTCAAATTATGCCTAGATGTAACATTGATAACACTTAGGAATATATATATTTTATTTTGTAATTATATTATTTACCCTTGAAAAATATTGAAATTACTTAGGGATTAATGATAAGACAAACCTAATTTAGGCTAAAGCATAGGAACTAATACCCCACTCAAAAAAGATAGGTTACATATCCACTTTTCAAAATTAGGGTTTGTTGTAGTTATCCACTTGAATGAGTTGCTATATCCTCTATGAGAACTCATCATGAAAAAATTAGATAGGTTAGTAAAGGGATAAAATTATCATAATACTAAAACATTATACATGCTCTACACATAAACATTGTAACCTCAACCATTTTATATCATTAATTAGAATTTGATTTCATCTTTAGGTGTTAGTGAGAGGGATGAAAATTAATTTTAACTTCCTAGTCCATTGTTTTCTCACAAAAATACCATCTTAGAATATTATAATATAGTGTTGTTAGGATTAAAAATAAGTCCTATATTCTCTTTTTCATTAATTTCTTAGGATGTTTAGACACCATTAAATTTCACATCACTAAGATAAATTAGTTTAGATAGTTTAATGGTTAGTTTAGTTATTTTTATGTTTCTAATATTTACTTAGATGTACTACAATAAATCAAGTCATCACTTCGTTATATAATTGGAACATCATGATCTGATTATATTTACATCCTATAAGGTTATAAAGGTGGGAAAGTAAGATTAATACAAAATAGAAGGCACCCTAAATATTAGTAATTATTTCTTGCACTCACTTTTTGAGATGCCTAAGTATCTACTTATGACCACCTTTATAGGAAGAATCAAGGTTGGTTTTAGTTTCACCCATTACCAAAATAAGTGTTTATTATATTGTGAAGGCTTTCAATATTTTCCACTCATCTACTAAATAATTAATTTCATACTTACTCCTCAAGGTAATTTTATGACCACTAAGCCCACATGTATTTAGACCTTACCAAGATTTAACAAATCATGTTATTACATAAGATAAAATTTTCATTTAGACTACCCATGTCTGATCAAGGTACTACATTTTTATTAACTTTGTTAACTCTACAACAAATATTACTTCCCTTTGATTACATAATGTAACTAAAATACTATTAAAATAATTTATGTTTAATATCAATAAATTAAAATAATATTTTAAATAAATTTCCTAAGACAAAAATATTTTATTAAATTTATCAACCAAATTTAGTCACAAAATTATTCAGTAACCAATTAAAAAAAGTAAATGATAAATACAACAATAAAATGTAGTGAAATGATGTCTACTTATATAAAATAAATGATTAATAAAAATATTTTATGATTTTGTTTCAAATTTTATAATATATAAATCATAACTAAGTCACATACATCATTTATCTACAAAGGAGACTTTAAATAATCATGGAGTTAAAAAAATTAAAATAACATTTTCCATATTAATAAAGTGTGTCAAAAATGCCATAATTTTTTTTATTAAGAAAACAATAAATTATTATAAAATATTGATCATATTTGTGAGGTAAGTAAATTATACATGTACCATAATTTTTTTGGTTTAATTATGATTTAAAAACACCTAACATTCTATAGATGCTTAAATCTATATTTATATGTTAAACTAGTCTTTTATACTTAACAAATATTATCTCAAGGCTCTACCCTTCAATTGAACCTTAATTTCATCCAAAATGATCACACTCACCACCTAAATAGGTATAATTACTTATTTCTTAGTCCAACCTTGATTACTCTAATTATCTAGATCATCTATAAACATAAAACACATAAAATTTGATAATATCCTTCACTATTCATTACAAAACCTCAAAAATTTACCTCTATCATAGATAGTTATGTTTAAGGAAGAATAATAGTGTCAATGGTTTTATATTTGATATAATTCAAGTGTCCTTTCCCTATAAAAACTTAAATTTTTAAAAAAATCAATTTGTAGAGGTTGGCCTAAGAATTTCATTAACCCTTCTTTGAGGATTATTACAAAAGATATAATATAAATACAAAAGACTACTCATTATACATCTAATAAATATCAAATCATCACCTATAATGTTTAGACATATTATTTAATTTCAAAGCACACAACTAAGATATTTTTCCATATGCATCCCTACTTGAATATCAATCATATTAGCAACTATACTACAAGACACAAGACTCCAACAACCATGAGTTTAAACAAAGTAAGACACATGATTAAAAAACATAGCCCCATAGGCTATAGAACAAAATAAATTAAAATAATCTAAATAAAAATTAATATAAAACAAATATATTAGATACAATTCTAAATAAAACTAAATGTTCCTCAAAGCTAGACTTCTCCTATGATGCAGCTTGTTCTATCTCCTTAATCTTGTCCAATAGTAATTCTCAATTAATTATAAATTAAGTTTGAAATTTAATTAAAAGGGTTTTTTTTTTACTTATTTTGAGGGATTCTAATGGTATTTTTATCTTTCAAGGTAGGTTGGGTGTCTTTATTATCCTCTTGTTTCTGCTCAATAATGATCTCTAGTAGAGGGGCTTTATTTTCCTTACCTTTTTCCAATTCATTCTTAAGATTAGCTATTATATATTTAAATTCATTTAAATACTTGATGAGGGATGCCATTTACATATCCATGCACTCCAATTTATCCAATAAAACCATGAGTTTCTTGTTACAATCCTTATTTATGTCTACCAGGTTACAAGTTTCCATGCTCCTAGATCCATTATCCTCTTTCTAGAATATGGCCATTGTTATAATAATTTTTATAATAGAGGTGGGTAGAAATAAGTAAGGAATTTGAGGGGGTAATTCTCAATTCTATCAATGGGGGGAAAATTTTGGAGGAAGATAGAAGCAGGGGACCCTTCCTCTTTCTTCAAAAGACTAGATTCATCCTCAGAAGGGTCTTCAGTTAGGGTTTCTTTAGTCAGGGGGATAACCTTACCATTCATTAATTCACCATTTTATACAAGAATAGTAATTATACCATGGTGTATGATCTCATTCTTATCTCTAATATAATATTCTAGGGATATGTATTCAAATAATTTTAGAAGATAAAATGGTAGGCTAATCTTATAAACATAAAAATGATTGAGAATAGGAATTGGTGGTAAAAAATCAAGGTGTACTTACCTTCGAGGGTCAAATATTTTATTATTTGTAAGCATATTTCTAGATAATGTTGAGTGAGGTCCTATAGTGGTAATCTTTTCTTCTCGGTCTTGACCACCACATCCATTTGGAATAAATTTTGCATCGGCTCAAGTTTCTAGATCTTATACTTAAACACCTTCATCCCATCGCATGAAATTATATTCACTTCACCAATTATTTAATTAGACACCAAAAAACTTAAAAACATCATCCTTACAATGTGTTTATTCTATAAAAACATGAAATTTTTCAAAAAAAATTGTCATGCCCTTGATCCTTTACATGAATTATGCGAGACAACCTTTGAAAATATTCTTCCAAAAAAATAATTCCCTTAGACTTCAGCACATAAAATATGTTCTAAGAAGTATTTTTTCCACTTATTTATTTACAGATTATGTTTTTCCTATTCTATTTCATTTTAGTAGCAATTATTGTCTCAACCTTCAGCTATTGAGATTTTTTGAGATAGTTTGTTTATCAATGTTGAGGATATTATCTTTGGTAAACTAATGATTATAGTACAGGTGATAGGAGCTCCACATGCCCAAGAATAATGTTCTTGTGTGTGGTCATCTCACCAAACTATTATGAATCATACATAAAATCATTGTTTATTATGTTTAAAAGTTGATCTAGAATACTATTAGTTTCTTCCCACATAACCAATCTATTAGATCCAAACCCAAAATTGGGAAGATAGTCAATTGTAAAATTACCTTCACAAAAAACATGAATTATGGAGAACTCAAGAAATGTGGAGATTAAAATTTTGGAACCATAAATAATGGAATTAATGGTGTGGGATGGGGTTATTATTATTTCTTCTTATTTATTAAATAATGATTTTTTTTGGGTTTTGTACTTTCTATATTTATTATTTTTTATAATTCAACTCTAAAATTGAATATAATAAACTAAATTATTTAAGTGGCATACATTCTAGGAAAATATTACTTCATTTTTTATTAGACTATTTCTACCATGCCTTGATACAAAAGGTTTAAACATTTAAATCATCTAAACATTCAAAAAATTAAAGAAAATAAAATATTCAAGACAATAAGAAACATTCAAATAATTGAAAAATACCAGAAATATTTATCATTTCACATGTTTTTATTGATTTTTTAATAAATTATTTACTTTATGTTAGTAGATAGAATACAATTTATAGACATAATTATATTTTATAGGTACTTGATTGTGATACATGCATACATTAGACCCATTATATCTCAAGCATGTAGATGTTATACCTTTCCTCTTCTAGTGTGATACACTATGTTTGGGGCATCTGCTTCTATATGAGTGGAACTAACATAAATTCTATTCTTTTATGATCATTTTCGACTATCTTACTGATCTTATATATCTTAAACATGCATGTACTCATTTTTCAATATTATGTAATGTATTGGACATATTATTCTATGACATTTTGATAACACATGAATATAGGGATTAGTATCACATGATTATGCTAGTTTCTTATATCTCATTAGTTCATCTATTTACATTACCTTAATTGAGTGTAGTTATTGTTTGATTTTTTTTAATTTCTTTTTGAGAATTTTAACATGTTATTTTGCTTATTTGACATAATTTCATGATTTTTAGTTACTTTTTTGGTGTATAAACATTTTCACATGTCTTCCACTTGAGTATGTGGTATTTAAACATGCACATTGTTTGTGATATCTTTATCCCCCTTATTGTGTGACATTTAAGTAATCTTGTATGTGTGCTTATTTTTTTATTTTTATTATTCTCTTATATAAATTTCCATGGTTCATATCATGCATATTATGACTTGTTAAGTATGCATATTTTGATTTTCATTGATATATCTACATTGACATGACACTACTATATGCTTATTTTATTACATGATTCACAAAACTACATCATAGTTTCCTTATCCTTTTGAGATAAGTTGATTATCAATTTTTATATCCCCTCACCTCAAAATAGGGAGAATATCAATGGGGTCAAGCCATATAATATGTGATTATAAATAAATATAATTTATAGAATAGTTAAATTTTGATCTGATTCACACACTTTACAAGATTCAAATATACATTTTAGATAAAATTCTATGCATTGGGCACAAATTTTAGATAGATATTTTTATATTTATGATAAATATTATACATGTGTTATAGATCAGAGGTTATGTTTTGATATATACTTAAGATTGAGACATATTCAAGGTGCACATGCAATAAATTCCATATACACTTTCATATTATAAACACAAATTTATGCACTAACCTTACCAAGATGCACCAACCTTACCAAGATGCACCATTCAAAATTTTATTTGTTGCATCATTTTAAATTTTTTGATTATTTTGATAAATATAATTTTTTTTATTGATGGTCTTGGTAGTAATATTATATAATTTAATGTTGATATGGTTACACCATTTGACTCAAGAGAGATCAGCTAAATTGGCTACATTTTTTATATGAGATATGGGTTATACTTGAGTTATGTGATTCATACTTATATCATATTTGGGGAATGATCAAAATCTAATTCCCCTCTTCACATCTCCAAGGTTAATTTGTTAACCTTTTTATCTAATTATTTAGTTGAGAAGCATATTTACTAAGATAAACTACTAAAATGTAACATGGTTTCATCGATACACATGTGTGATCATTCCTTTATTTATTTATTTCAATTTCTTTCAAAATATTCAATTTAATATTATATGCACTAATTACAACTTTAACATTCTCTTGGTTTTAGGTCATACACATACAACAAATTCAAATGGGTTTAAGTTAAGACAAAGTGTGTTGTACACATAATGATACACTTTCTTTCCTTTAACCTATTAATCTCATTTTTATGAGTTAATATATTAAATGGGGTAAAATGTATATGTTTAAATCTATATTTATATGTTAAACTAATATTATACACTTGAAAAATATATCTCAGGGCTCTACCCTTTAGTTTGACCTTCCTTATAGCCAAAAGGCTTGTAATTACCTCCTCACTAGGTTTAATTACTTATTTATTATTCAAAACTTTATTAATTTGACTGTCTATATCACCTGTAACCATATAATTATTAATATCTAATATATATCCTTCACTATTAGTTATAGAGCCTCATAACTTTCCTCAATCCTAGATAGTTATGTTAAGTCAATTAAGTATTATTCACAATATTGTCCCTTTTCCAACATATGTTTTATTACCATAAAAACACTCATTTTAAGATATTTATATATGATGATATCTACATAATAATGTCATTAAGCCTTTTGTGAGGATTATGTCAAAAGAAAAAGTATAAATACAAGTAAAAGACTATTTATTATCCAATTATCAAATATCAAGAATTCACCTATAAAAATTAGAGATACTATTGAATTTCAAAGTATACAATGAATATATTATTCTTTATGTATCCTACTTACATTTTTATTATATGAGTAACCATACAATAGGTCTGAAGCACTCAAAAGACATCCCATGAGCCATATTTTCAAAGTTACAAGATAGATCACTACATGCATTGTCATATAGTATATTTCACCCTTGTGCACACAAATTCCCACACATAAGAGAGAAATACATAATTCTGAACCCCTCCTTGGAGTATTGGTTATGTAGTCAATATGCATTGATAGAGAGGTCTTTGAGGTCTTATATATATATATATATATATATATATATATATATATATATATATATATATATATATATATATATCAATGCAATAATACTATATAAAGATCTTTATATAGTATTATTGCATTGATATATATATATATATATATATATATATATATATATATATATATATATATATATATATATATATATATATATATATATATATATATATATAGACCTCAAAGACCTCTCTATCAATGCATATTGACTACATAACCAATACTCTATATAGTATTATTGCATTGATATATATATAAAGATTCCTACCTATGTAGTTTTGGGTTTTCTATCTCTTTTCATTCGATATATATGCCAATATATATATATATATATATATATATGCCTATATATATATATATATATATATATATATATATATATATATATATCAAACCCTATCTCTCCACCCTAGGTTAGGCTACCTTTCCAAAAAATGGGTTATTGGACTCATGGTGTCAAGATGACCTCAAAGAACCCTCTATCATTGAGTGTTGACTATAGAGCCAATACTCTAAGGAGGGCCTCAAAATTATGTATTTCTCTCTTATGTGTGGGAATATGTATGCATAAGGGTATTGGTTATCTAGTCAACATTCATTGATAGAGGGGTATTTGAGGTCATCTTGACACCATGAGTCCAATAACCCATTTTCTAGAAAGGTAACCTAACCTAGGGTGGAGAGATAGGGTTTGATATATATATATATATATATATATATATATATATATATATATATATATATATATATATATATATATATATATATATATATATATATATATATATCGAATGAAAGGAGATAGAAAACCCAAACTACATAGGTGGGCATCTTTATATAGTATTATTACGTTGAGATTTTGATAATAGGATCAATACAAGTGTCCATAGCTTGATGAAAGTGTCTAAGCAACCAAAAATAATATTTGAACAATTTCATGATTACCTCC
>JARHVA010006492.1:580000-832500 GCA_037957365.1 Torreya grandis | reverse complement strand
GTTTAATATTTTTAAATATATGAACCAATCTAGTATTAATGACCCTAAATAAGTGAGTAGGATGGATTCCACTTAATTAGTGTCACTAATAAATAGATATGGTTTAATTTGATGGAGTGGTGTGTATGAAATTGATTAATCCTTGAGATCAAATAACTATAAGAAAACTTTGTCCGAAGTAGTGTTTATGGTTAAACATTGTCATTTCATTTGTTTGATTTAGTGTACATGTTTTGTATGATATCATGTTAGAATAGATTTATTTATGATACACTATATGTAATAGTTATCTTACATCACACAAGTTATATTTGTCACTCTTGATTCGCATAACATCATTATCTACCCATCTATGAAGGGAGTTCCATTACCTAGATGGTATATTTTGTGGGGGATCAATGGTTCATGATTAGTGTGGAAAATCACTTTGATGATGCTCTCCCTCCCCTCAATAGTACTTCACTAAGGATTACACTCATGATAACTATGGATTTTTCAATTTTTATGAGACTCACATGCTCCATGGAGAATTGTATAATTATAAATTATTATTAAACCATGTAATATGTTTAAACTATATTATTTTTTTATATTTAACCACTACAACATTTGAATATAACATTGTATTAGTAATGGCTGAATTTTAAAATATAATTTCATGAATTAATACATTATGTGTTTTCATAATTAACATTATTCTAGATCCTATGATCATTAACCAAATATATTAGCTTTATTCCTCTTATGGTTAACTTAAAACTAATGTATTTATTTAAATATCACCATGTTATGGTTTTAGTGTGATGGAATATATAATTTGAATTAGTGTAATTGTTTAAAAAAATACCTTATTCTAGTAAAACCCAATGGGGTTGTTTCAAACCCAAGGTTGATCCAAAAACTACTAAATAGGAAAATAATGTAATACATTCATATTAAATTCACAATTTATATAGTTCAAATGTAACTTAAACTAAATTATTTTCAAAGGAAGAGCAATTTAAACCTTTACCAAGAAAATTTCCAACCAAAAATGGGGGTCTAAAGTTATGAACATCTAAAAATCCCCTCTAAAAAGAGATCAGACACCTAAGAAAAAAGAGGTTCCATGATTTCATTAGTGAAATTAAGGTGCGATATAAAAGCAACAATAAATGGTGACTCTACTATAAAATACTCTTGAGTATTTTAAAAATATAAAATCTTAATATTTACACCTAAATACCAGTCATTATTTCTAATAAATCACTCAAGACAAAATAAAAACATAAAGACATGAAAATATGCTACAACATGTGACATACTAACTTCCTTTATTGCCAAAATATCATCAATGTGTGCTAAAGTGATTAATTTAATATAGTTATACATTCACACACATTTAACTAGGCTTCCTTAATAAACTAGAACTTATGAGGGAGATATATATTAAAATTTGGCTTAGGGGTAATGGCATGGGCATTACTCTAGTACTAGATGGGTGTCTATATCCTTCATAGAGATACTTATGGTTCCACTCAAGTCCTTGCTCCACTAACAAATAGGTTCGAAAGCATACGATGGAATTTCCCAAAACACCATTTCAATTATAACTCATAATTTCACATTTGTTTTCAGTTTCCCTTTGAAATTTTCTCTTATGAAATTTTGTTTAGTCTCATGCATTGAGGTTTTAGAACCAATCCATGGGTAAAAGGAGACTTAGATAGTTCATGATTTTTTTTGAATAGTTTTAGACAATGATTTAATTTCTTCATCAACATATATTTATTCATATTAAGTGCATTTAATTTATTTTAGATAGGACAAGAATGTTTATAAATTCACATGTTATGTTTGGAATCATAGGCCTTCATAATTCTAAAAATGCACAAAAATTATAATAGTTCATGCTAGCATTTAAGAAAAAAATCAACTTTTAATCTCTTAGAGTACCACCCATGTTACCTAAATTACAAGCCTTCATTCTTAATTAATTTATTAACATGAAAATATTTAGGATAAAATAAATGGTCTAGGCTAAAAGGGAGAATAATGAAACCAAGATGAAAAAGAGAACACTGAACAAACAAATAAAAAGGATATGAAATTAAACATAAAACAAAATAAGAGGGAAAAAGATTTTTTTTTAAAGAATAACAAAGCTAATTCAACCCTATAAATAGTGCTTGATTAATTTTCCATTGACAAGAAACAAAACATCCTCACCAATTAGGCACTTTAATTGAAAGGTATTCTTACCTAGGATTTTAGAGATTTTATAAGGACCTAGATATAAGGCATCAAATTTTACATGTTGTCCCTTGTTTTTACATGAGCCTTATCCTAAAGAGTGATTAGATCCGATATCAAAAATTATTTATTTCTAGTTAATTTATAAAACCAACATTTGATGACCTTTTAATACTTGATAAATTAGATCAAAACAACATTATTTTTTATTCAAGTTGCATAATATTCGAGAGGTGAGATTATATTTTAAAATCAATTTGTAGATAGTAATTCATAAACTATAAGGTGGGTACTTTCAATTGCATAGGAAAGATAGGATCTTGGCCATATACTAAGAGATACATTGAATTACATATTGTTTACCCCAAAATATTACTCTAAAATCACTCATGAGGTTGAGTGTTCTAGAGATTGAAATAGAGGACAATGCATGGGATAAATATATCCATTCATTAATTTTAGGACTAATGTTGTTTCAATCCAAGGACCAGACAATTTAACCTATGTTACTAAAAGAGTATGAACTATTACCATAAGACACTCAATGTCTACTTGAAAAATGCTTTACATTCTTATTATTTGATTGAATTTGATTGTTGATTATTTTTGAACCTAATGTTTCCAATTTATAAAAAAGTGAGAGTGTTTTGATTCCAAAATAAACATAAAAAGAGGTAAAAGGGAGTAGAAAAAGATATTTTTAATAAATAAAATGTGAATTATTGAGAACTGAAGCATGCCAAGTTATAGATATACCACTGTATGACAAATTCACCAATTTACACAAAAAATTAGCAACTCAATGGGAAAGCTTATAAGGGAAACCAATATGAATATTCTACTTGTAGGTATTTCATAGAATGTAAACACTCAAAAGTTTTGTTGTAATGACACACACAACTTTTGAAACACTTTATAACTAAAATAACATAAAGTATGGATTTTTCATAATGAAAATTAAAAGAACACACAAGGAATTATATTAGTAAATGCAAAATATAGCATTCATATTTATCTCTATAAAATAAGAATAAAATCACTCCTCTTTCATAATAATTAACTCTTAACTAGAAATAATAGACCACATTCAATGTGTAGAAGATGGGGTCAAAATAAATAAAATGATTCTATTACAATTTTGATAGAGTTTCATTATATGAAAATGTCAACCTTTCAAAGATAAAGAAATCCAAAATCTGTGTGTGTGTGTAGAATGATGGGGATTACCCCTAAGTAGCACATGGTTCCCATCCTTGGCCATGATGGCCACCCAAAGTTGTTAAAATTGTAATTATTTAGAAAATATAAGATCCACACTCCCTAAAAGATGCTTGAGGCACACTTAAGTGATATGCTAAGGAACTATATAAGAACCTTCTCCCAACTATGTAGGTTTCAGATTCCAACAAGTTGAATTCCCTATCCAAATTATCTAAGTTCATGGGAGGCTCCTAAAATATCAACTTAGATTAGGCCAATAGTCATTGGTGTAATTTTTTGGGGCCTCAAGGGAGACATTCACCTCTGACACCTAGCTAATACTTACCATGTATTGGGTTGGAAGTTATAGAATTATTTTGGCTCTAGCCTTATTGGCCTTTGCCACCTTTATTCTCATGATTATTTTAAATGAGCCATGTAAACCTCAAATTCTCCTCTGTCTAGAGAGATACCATTTTTATGGAATAACAATATGATTTTGACTTCATTATTTTATTTCTTCTATGGGTTCCATGACTATCTATCCATTGCTAAACACTATTTAATTGAGGCTCTCATACTCTTGACATATGTTTGATATAGGTTCAAGTTTGAGATATGAATGAATTTTATCTCTCAGAACATGCCCTTATGGATAAATATAATGATCCTTTTGTATTTTTTGTCCATGCAAACAATCCTCTCTAAGTATGAATGCACTAGATGGAGGTGTTCTTTACTCATGGTCAATGTTATGACCACTTCCATAAGAGCTATTAACAGTTACATTAGGGATTATTTAAATCAATTAATAAATTATATACAAAAGGTTATCTTAACCTATGATTTCATCACCTAAACGTGCTCCTTCATGTCCTCCATTACTTTTTCAAATATTTCATGAGTAGCTTAGAGCATAGAGACTGGATCCTAGTGCATGCTATCTTATTCACTTGATGTCCTCACTTTGGTGAGGGAAAATAGGTCATGTTTGGTATTCCATACCACTGGTTATCCTTATTGATAAAATTTATACATAAATATCCTCATTAAGTTCCCAAACTCCCTGTTGAACTCCCACTAGACCTTTAAATCACCTTACAAGATCATCCTGGGTCCTTATGATCCTATGGTAACTCTAAAGGCATAAGAGGATGAAGGTGGGGTGGTAGAGATAGAGGTGAAATGTGGAGGCATGGGTGGAGGAGGAATAGATGAAGTGGATTGAATGAATGAAGAGAGAAATGGAGGAGGAATAGGCATGGGAATGAAAGGGGGAAGGACAAATAGGTAATCCCATGGGAACATCTAGGCATGCAATTAGATTTGCATCAAATTAAAATGTGGGTTATTGACATAAGGAAGAGAAGTACTTAATAGGAATGAAAAAATTAGATGGTTAAAACTAAATACTTGGGAACCTAAGATGGTAGAAAATCAAGGCATGGGAGCAATAAGGGAAGTAATAGGGGATTGAGTAGAAGGATAAAAAGGAGTTACCTTTTACATCTTCTTTGGTATTTTTCTTGGATTAGCTTGTTTTATAATATTAAGAGGGGTTAGGGTGGTTATGGTTGTAAGGGATGACTAGGGATTTTGTAGATTAATCATGGTGCTATTGAGATGAATGGATCTAACTAAAATATACACATGGGTGCACTCATTTATAGGGTGCCATTAGGACCATTTAAGTGATAATGTTTAGAGGTGGTTGACCCAAATCAAATACCAAAATGGGTGTTAAAGGCCAAGTAATAGAAGATTCGAAGGACTAGAGTGAGATTTAAGGGTCCCTATGGATGTAATGGACTGAGTGGAGGTAAATTGGGATGTGGGGATGTTGTACATGGCCAAATATAGAATTACCTTGGTGAATTATGGAAGGGATACAATGGGAAATATGGGAGGCAAAACCTGGGTAAGCCTAGTAGGGATACATAAACTAGGGGGTTCCCAACTAGGTTATTAAGGGATGGAGGTAGAAAGGTAAGGAATATCCATGGATGTATAGTGTTGGTCATGATTTGGTCTCGACTCTAGGTTATTACTAATGTTGAATCATAGTTCTTGTGTATCATAGGGTTGAGTATCTTGAGATACCAAAGGTGGTGGACCTAGATCAAAGACTGGTAGAGGAAATACTTATACAAGAGAGGGAAATAGGATCCTCTAGATAATATTATTTTTAATGTGGGGTGCACTCACATGGATGCTCTAAGTGGATGGATCATTTTGGGCCCAATTTCCATTATTATTCACCTTAAGCTTAAATAACACCTCATTATAAAAAATAGGATTAATTTGGATCTTTTCATTAGGGTGATGCATATGGTTGTAGGTGATGTTGAGATAATATTGGTACTTCATCACATGATCCTTGATGATGTAATGAAGGTGCCATTGCCAATGCTCCACTCTACCTAGGGCATAACAATATATACTTGTTGTCATCTACTATAATAGAGGTATATTCTTGTATACATGTTAGTAGATGATGATGGGGAAAGCCAAAAAAGCTTTCTAATAGTAAATAAGGGAGTGTCCAAACACACCATCCACAAATTTATTAGCTATTTATTACTTGGTAAGTTGGTTTAAGACTTGATAAGGTAGGCAAAGAGGGGCCTATAGATGTTTAATACTTGGATGATGGTGTCTCCTTCGTAATGTTAGTAATCACTAATGGGGTGATGGATTTACTAATATCATTCAAGAGTTGAGGCATGGACACCTCATTGATGGAAATGTGGACCACTAGGTATAATGGTTCATATATCCCTTAAAAGTGATTTATATATTGGTGTCCATATAGTCTGCATAATACTACATGACCCATAATTACCTTTAGGGTCTATGGCATAAACACAGAAGGTTTGAACATAATAGTGCATTGAAAACATCCACCATGTAGCTCATCATGTATAAATTAGCTCTAGTCCAAGCCTCTTATATGAACCTAATGAGGTTGAAATTGATCACACTTCCTACGTCTAGGACTTCATCCACTTTAATGATTATGTTCCACAATGGCAACCGTAATAGGTTCACATGTATGGTATCACTGGTTCCAAAAAAGTATTTTAGTAGGAGCATCCCAATGTGAACCCCCTTCTTGAAGAGGTGGATATATTAGGTATTAATGTCTTCTTTGTCAACCAATCATTCTTGGTTGATGGCGTAGTCACTCTGGACTTCATATATATTATGGGTATTGGCCCATGTATCTACTATGCTAGGATCATAGCTCTTGTTGTACTCTAGGAGGTTGTAGTACTAATTAAAATAACCCCTAAGATGGTTATGACCAGGATTTCTAAATTTAAAGAGTAAACTAGATCCCAACCATCTTAGAGAAAATTCTTAGAATTTTATAACAAGATACCAAAGAGGTCTACATAAGGGAATACCTTAGTATTTATCATGTCCATAGGTAATCCTAAATTTCCTAGCATAGTGAGATCATCAATTTACTCAATTTAATCATAATAATCCTTTGATGTGGTTTTTGTTTATGTCTTAAATTTATTTTAAGACCGTATTATATTGTTTAAACAACACTAAGTTAGTTGAGAAGGTAGTATCCTAGTATTTGGGCTCAAGCTTGGGACTAGAAGATGAAGTGGCCATTTTTTTGGAATAGGGATTAGTGAGTTAAGTGGTGAGGAGAAACATATAAAACATGATTAAAAATTATAGATAATGATTTTAGGGAATTGAAAGTGGTAATTGTATATCTAATTAATCTAAGGAATTATAAGGATCCACCGAGATCTCTTGTATTAATAGTCTTTATTAGCTCACCTAATACAATTTTAAATTTGATTTGGTCTCTTAATCCACCTGTTCATTTAAAAATATAAAATTAACTTGGAAATTTCAAATATATACTCCTTATCTAGATTTGGAAACTACAATGATTATTTAATCAAGGCCCAATTTTTAATTTATTTAATGTGATAAGCATGGTAGGCACATGGATACCTTGCCCCTATGGAATCTTAGGTAGGTCTAGGTTACACCAAATTTCTATCACTATTTTGTCTTTTTATTAATGGATGCCACCTAAGCATAGTTGTACTCTTAATGTTTTGAGCACTAGATTTGGCCACCAAAAGTAGTGAGGTGATGTGTGGCATCCTTCAATAGGAATTTAAATTTGATTATACCTATTATAATTACCTCAAGGAATCCTAGTCATTTTATTTCAATTTTTATACAAGTTCCACATGACATTGTCTGATAGGTCTGGCTCTATTGAAATTTGACATGTTTAACAAGTCTAAGAAACTAACACATCTAACAAGTTCCACATGGAACTTCCTCATTCAATCAAGCTCTCTCAAAATATAATATCTCTAACATGTCTAGGAGACTAACACCGCTAATAGGTTCCACATGGTGGTTCCTCATAGGTAAATATGATACACTTTGATTATAAAAAGTTCTCAAGTTTATTTTAATATGTAACATACTAGGATTTAACTCCTTTTTATGCCACTTTGTGCATTAGTGTTGGATTCCTTTTCTTTTTTTTATGGACGACTTCAATTAACTTAAATATGTTTGGGATATTGAAGGACTTATGAATGGGTATGAATTTCATATAATTTTGGATATTGAGGGAGGGATTGAACATCAATATAATTATAAATAATAATATATATCCTTGATAGAGATACTTTTGGTCTCACTTCTGAGCTTGATCCATTTCCAACTAGGCTAGAAAGCCTATGATGGATATTGTCAAAATGACCCATTTTAATGAAGAAACTCAATGTGTGTGTGTGTGTGTGTGTGTGTGTGTGTGTGTGTGTGTGTGTGTGTGTGTGTGTGTGTGTGTGTGTGTGTGTGTGTGTGTGTGTGTGTGTGTGTGTGTGTGTGTGTGTGTGTGTGTGTGTGTGTGTGTGCACGCGCGCACGTGCACACGTGCACACGTGCGTGCGTGCGCACGTGTATGTGTGCGTGCATGTGCATGTGTGCGTGCACATGCATGTGTGCATGCACGTCCATGCGTGTGTTTAAATTAATACCTCATTTAATATGATATTTAAGTTTTTATATATGAGTGTTGGATACTAGTATATACTCATTTAATATGATATTTAATTTTTTATATATGAGGGTTGGATACTAGTGTATCCAAGGTTTTTTTTACTATTAGTAGGTTTCTAATATCTCAGTGACCATTCACTTACTCAAATATTCATAAAATCCTTGTTCTTTTCTATTAAAGTGTTTGTGATGGCCTCATCTAGAGTATGAATATTATCATTAACTTGTTGAGTGTTAAATCAATTCCTTTTAATATTCTCATTACTTATTTTAGTGCTACCTTTCTTATTACTTGTTTAATATTGGAGTTTCACCTTCTATTTTCCAATTATGGTATGGGTTTTCATTATTCAATCATCCTTTAGAGTATTCATCACTTTATCTAAACTCAATTCTTATTTATGAACCATTAGGGTAATGCATACACTCTTGGGATGGATAATTTTGAGAAATATTATGGAAATTTTGACAAAATAAGCACAAGGCACCAAGACACACAAAACTAAGAACTAAAACACACAACAAAATAAAACATACAATTAAAACACACACACAATAGAATCAAACACATAATAAAATCAAAATAACCTAATAATAAACTAATATATACATTACCACCCTCATGTTGATGTTATTTTGATATTTTATTAAATAGGGAAACTAATAAGTAGTGATTTAAGAACTATCCATTCATAGGTAGAGGGAGGTTGTTTCCTTCGAGGTCCTTGAGGTAGAATTTATTATATCAAAGTAACTTTAAAATTTGATAGGGGCCAATCTATAATGGGTCAAACTTGGAGTGTTGTTCATTATTTTCATGGGATTTATGCCATAGTATTAATAATTTTGAAATACTAAAGGACTTCACCTTATCCCTCTTATCACACCAACTTTTAACTACACCTTAGTGCGTACTAAAAATCTAGAGGGCCTCTTTCCAGGCATCTTCCACTTACACGATATCAAATATCCTTGAGTCTACCTTCTCACTGTATTACATGTAATATTTCATATAATTATTAGTAACTAATATAAGTTTAATTTTTAAGATGATCTGACCCATACACCATTAATAATGATAAACTTGTGAGGGATTGTTTGTACTAGGTGAGATTAAACTAAAGGTCATGTTTTAGTAATAAATTCCATTCTTGGGGCTTCCTTTTAATGGATTTATGAATCACATCAATCAAGTTCTTATTTTTATATTCCATCAAACCATTCCATTGTAGATAGTAGTTAAATGAGAACCTCAGTATGACTCCATGTTCATATGCCCATTAATTAAACTCTACGTATTGGAATTCAACTCCATTATCATAAACTAATAACACTAGTATGTAAAATTAGGTGATTATGTTTTTTCTATAAGTCTAATCAGATCCTTTATAGTAATATTATTATTGACCACTATCTCAGTCCACCTTGTGTCATAGCTAGTGGCCATGAGCATGAATATGTCGTTTACTATAGAGTTTGGATTGATAAATCCTATGAAATCAAACCCCCATTATGCAAACAATTTTCATTGAATAAAAGGCTATAATGGCATTGCAACATGAGCCTATTTTTTGGTAAAGGATCAGAAGTAGTGACATAATCATACATGGTCATGCACATCCTTAGATATATTGGTCTAATAATATCCTAATCATAGGTTTTTATGTGTTTTTACATTCCTATAAGGATGGCCACTACCTAGCTTCTCATGTAAACTAGTCATAACATCCTTGGATTATTCCTTAGATAGGAAACTAAGATAGATGACTTCATAATTCCTTCAATAAAGGACCCCTTTTTAATCATGTAATATGATGATTTAATCCTAAGGGTGATTTTTTAGGTTTAGTTTAGTCTAGGAAGTATAATTCTATAGAGAATGTAGTGGGTGATCATAGCATACCAATCTTGATAATTACTTTTGATTATTTTACATGATGCAATGTAATTTGGGGATCAATCTCTATGCTTAAGTAAATGAGACCCTATCCTTATAAAATATTAGTAGGTATGATATCTAAATCACACTCCGATAACTTGTCCATCTACTAACCTCTATGATATCCTAACTAATTCTATCTAAGCATAAGTTTGACCATTGGGTCTAAGATAATGGCTCACATTATTTTTGAGGATGTAATGCCCCAATTTCTTCACCACCTTAACTAGGGTATAAGAATGTTTGTTAACATTAGAATAATTCATATTTTCATCTTTAATTTTTGTGCTCATGAAATTTAATTGGGTGTTCGTATCCACTCTACTAATAAGTGAGGATTGCAATAATGGTATGCTCAAAATCAAAAGAGTAGAGGTAGAAATCCTTGGTGTAGTTCAATATTATCATACATGGAAATTAAATGATGGTTTATTTGATGTATTATAATTTATTATTGGATTCAATGTTACATTCCACTTTAGCTTGTTATTTTAGCATGGCATTTAGAGGCTTAAAAATCTCAACAAATCTAAAAAAACAAATTGTGCATAAAATTAATTTTCCCAAAGAGAGATTTTAGTTCCTTTTTATTATTTTGGAGAGGTATATTATAAATAACATTATCACATTTAGGCTAAATAAATATAAGTTTATGATAATGTGACCAATAATCTTACCTTTGGTAACACTTAACATGTTCTTTGGGTTTAAGGATATACCATACCTTCTACATCTCTTGAATACCCTCTACAAGGGACAAATGTGATCTGACCTATATTTTGATAATATAGTCAATTCATACATATAAATAACAATGAATTTCCCTATCAAAACTTTTAAGGTAAAAACCATGGCTCTTTGAAAATTATATCTTACATTAATCAATTTTAATGGCATCCATTTGTAGGCAAAAGTGTCCCACTTTGTTATGAATCCATATAAATAGTACATCATCTAGGATCCACTGACCATGTAAATCACGTCATCCAAGGAGGCTAATTTTAATTAAATTTTTCACATACTTACTTTAAATTTTATAAGTCTACAAATAGTTGAATCTCTCCATTTTTCTTATGAATGGGCACCAAATTGGTTACCTAAGTGGACTCATGAATTGTAAAATGATTCATGTCAATAGGATATTATGAACCTCTTTATGTATAATAGGTTATATAATCAAGTTCACATGTCTCTACCATTGTCTAAAATATTTATTATTTGGTTTCAAGGGCACAATATGGGTTTTTACACTCAGGTTGAACCTAATATAACCATAGGCCCAGGGAATTAATTTTATATATTTTAGAAAAAAACCTTTAAATTATTCAATATATTTAGATGTATAATAAAGGATAATTATAATATTCTAGGCATTGTTAGGGTAACCAAGATCAATAGCCTTAAACTATGTGTCTTAGTATATTGGCTTATCAAATAGGTGTTCAGACTTATCGAGGTCAAACACTCACTTAAAGAAGATCATGCTTTTTGGGACTCAATTTTATTTAATTATCATGATGTCATCTTGGTCATAATCCATATCTTTTATGTCATCTCTTTCCTTCTCATCAATGATTAGAGCTTACAACACTCCATTGTTGTCAACAATTTTATGGATATGCTGGTTATCCTCAAATACTTGGAAAATTATAAAATTAGCTAGGATAGAGGGCTAAAATATTAACTTGATATAGAAATTATGTAATCCCATGTCACCTATAGGTGATATAATTGTGATAAAGGTTGAAAATTAATCAGCCACATGGTTTTCCTCACAAATGATAGGCTATGAACATTTCTATAAAATCCATTACCATGTGTTTTCACAAGCTAAGAAAGTAGGTTTTGAAATAATTTTTTTCCTAACTTGGTTTATAACCATGGCATGTGTTTTCACTACCTAATATAGTAAAATTTGTACTAGAATTTTCTCCTAAATTGGTTTATAACTAGCTCAAAATCCCCAAACACATTGAGTTCCTTGTCTCTATGTTTCAAGGCAAATTACTACCCAATGATCAAAATTTCATATTTTTCCAGGTTGTTAGTATAAGGGAACTAAATTTTATAATTATTTAGGTGTCACTTTCCCTATGGGTCAATAAAAAGGATTACCAACATATAACCTCGTTTAGAATGGGACCTAATTAAGAATAAGTACCACAAACATGACATCTCAAGATCAATGATAGTTCTATGTTTAGCTATTTCTATAGACATGGTGTAGATTATTATGGTAAACAAGGTATTCACTTTTAATTTTTAAAATATTTTAAATCTTTTTGTATTTTTTTCTTTTTTATAATTTTATTAGTTTTTATTTATCTTGACATTTTAAATGGTGTTAATCAATTATCCCTTGAATATGATAGTCATGGGGAGTGCCTATATCATATAATGTAATGAACACCTTTCATGAGTGAAATTTAACCAACATGGGTTAATTTAAATATTAAAATTAATTGTTAATTTTAATGTGGCTATCATCATTATCACTCATAAGATCATTTATATATTGAGTAACCTTTGATGGTCTTAGACAATGTATGGTGTGTTTTATAGTATGAGAATGTCTCACTACATGTTTTCATTATGGAGCATGTTTGAGTGTGTATGGTGTTATCTTAGTGAATTATATACCACATTATGGCCTATGTGAGTCCTAAATGAATATTTCATGTGATTTATACTAAAAAATAGCTACCTACGAGAATAATATACTCTCCTCTAAATTAGACATAAATAGAGATCATGCATATTTAAAATAACTAAATAAGAAAAAACCTATTGACTAACTGTAACAACCAATTTATGCGGTGGTGAAGGAGGAGGAGATACCACTAGGTTAAGAGGGAAATCATATTAAATGCCTAAAATTGTGGCTACATTGTTGTAGTGTATATAATTGATATATTGATGCAATTTAGATGGTAATTCCTAAATCTTCTATATCCAAGGGAATATTAACAATACATCAAATACCACATTAAATTTTATAACTAGGATTTAAAGTAGTCAATATTATATATTCCACCTAAAAAGATAGAGCAATATGTCTTAGACTGTTATGTAGCTATCCATTGAATAAATTAACCACTTTCATAACATGTTATAAATTATTTGTGTGTATTTAGGAGTGTGTATAAGTTTAATTTCATAAAAAAAATTTATTGATCTATTATAAACCATGTCATCAAATATGATCATAAATCATTTGTGTGATATTCCCTACAGAGTAATAATAATCCCATCCATAAGGTGTCCATATCTCATAGGAGGAGGATGAATATTATATGTATAATGTAACTAAAAATTAGCCCTTTTTAATTGATAGGTGAAACTAAAGTTTTATATGGAACTAAAAATCATAATTCATCATAAAACAAATAAATCTAAAATAATAAGTAATAAGGCCTACACAACCTACCAAACATAAAGAGCTAGCAAAGTTTCATCAAAACAAGACCTAAACAAAAAGACACCTATTATATTTCATTAGAGTGGGCATATTTCCTATTACCACATGTATTCTTCTTCACACTACTAATTATAATCCTCTAGTTTGAGTTGCATGGCCTTCCACCATGTTTCTTTTGTGTTCAGTTGAGCCTTTATCCTTCTCTACCATCAATTTTCCTTTCTTGGTATTGTAGCTCCTTGGGGTGATGGTGAGAATTTATTTCCCTTTTCTATTTGGGGTTCCATATAGCTTCATTTTTATTCCTTCCACCATTTTTGGGTTCCTTTTCCCTTCCCTCATTCACTTCCTACTTGAAATTAGTCCATTAGCAACACCAATCACCTACCCATTTTATGTATATTATCATGGAAATATACCAACTTCCACCTATATTTCTATAAAATCTAAGTTGTATCATCATCACATTTCCATCCTCCTTCCATACCATACCTAAAAATTATCCTTAGACTCTATTATCTCAGTTTTTTGAAATGGGTCATTAACTTTTTCCAATTTATAATTCCCACTTGATCATGGTATATATTGATTTTTAGGTGTGATTAGCTCAATATTTTTTTGATCAATAATATATTTTATCTTATGTATTAAATTAAAACATATATTTTTATAATTTTAAATAGTTCTATGGTAATCAAAATATGCATCACTCTAATAATTATTAGGTTTAGGCCTACTCGCATCAAAATCTTGTGGTAGAGGAATGGAAATTAGGTTACACTCAAGTAAATTTTGTAATATTACATGAGGAGGTGATGATAATCATTAAAAATTCCTCTTCTATGGAGTGTATAATATAATATGATTTATAGGATGTGATACTCCATTAACAATAATATTTTCCTAAAATTTGTTATCATTTAGTTTAGCATTGTAGTGTGGCTTGCTCTAAAACTTGGTTGTTAAAATAGTTAGAGTATTAGGTGCATACTTGATTTTGTTTAAATCTATGATATTAACTTGTAAATATCTTATTTTATCACATAATTCATAAAAATACTCAAAATAAAAGGAATACTCTTTACTCATGGAGTGATGGAAGAAAATTTTTCTTGAAGATGTCTTATAGCTCATTTTATACCATAAGATTGGTCAATTAAGATAGAATATTTTGTAACAGTTTAGATTATAAGATATTAAAATCAAGCATATATATAAATTTATAATATTGATACTTATTTTGAAAAAAACCTTACTATATTTGAAAAGTACTAAAGAAAATAATATACTTAGTAGTTCCCTATACTATGTAGGATTATGATAAGTGGTAGCAAATAAAACATGATATAAAAACATTGAGTTGTTAAATGTAGATTATATATATTTGTGCATTCTCAGATATAACATAATTATTAAATTAGTAACATCCACCACTATGTTCCAATATAGATGGTTTTATCTGTAGATATTTTGTTTGTATATTTTATATATGTAGGTACACATATTTCTAATTTAGTTATATATATAATATAGATGTATGATCATATGTGTGGCAACCATAAATATGTATCTTCCATACAAAACCCTAGTTTCACTTGTGAGGGATTAAAACCTATAAAATTTTGGGAAGTATAATGAACTACATTGACCCCAATCACACCCATTTATGATTTACTATTTCCCAAATATCTAATAATATGAAGAGGGAAATAAATACACACATAGTTATTTCCATTATTTTGAATGTTAAAATTTTATCCTTTTTTATATCTATGAACTCGATGATATATATTTTAAAACTTGGCAATATTCATGCTTGAATTTTATTAGTTTACTTTATAATTCGTAAATGACTACCCTTAATGACTAATTTGTAATTTTATAAGAATAAGGAATATTTTATTAATGTGTAGTAGTGTATATATTATTGATAGATAATATTCAATATAATACAAATTAGATAATAAATATACACTTGATTTTTATTTTTATGCATCCATTTAGTAATGTATCATGCTATTGACACTCTAGGTAGATGGGTTGATCCATATGAATGATATGACTATTAATTTTGATCATTGTTAAGTGAGTTATGGAAATTACATATTTGGAAGTTATTGAATACATTAAAAAAAATTTAATAAAATAACACTAATATGATGATCTATATATGTGTTAACATGAAATTTTTAAAACTAGTTTTTCATACACTGGGAGAATTCCTAAGTTAACTTATTAAAACTTGGAAGGATTGGATCCATAGATACCATGTGGATTTGAAAGAGTGGTGAATAATAGATATATGTGTTTTCATATTTTAATTAGAGTGAAGGTCTAAAAAAACTCACAATTCCAAGTTTCTAAGACCATGGTTTAGTGTTTAAAATAATCTTGAAATTAATTTATATATGTACCTATAAAACTAATTGTAAGTTATTCTTTGGTAAAGAATAGAATGTGTTTTGAACTTGATAATTATGCACTCATTGATATATATTATGTTCTATATTATATTTTTTTTTATAATTATGATGCATATGTTTATTATGGGTAGTTATATTTAATGCATCTTACTTGTATTAATCACATCTCATTATTTCTAAATGAAATTGACAATTTATCCTTGTGAAATTATATATTACTATTGAAGACTTGAAGGGTTAATATAATATAGAGATCTAAATTATTTGTTGATAAATAATTTTTTTACATTTGGTAATTAATGAATTTTTGGAAATAATCGTGTGTTGACTAAAAATTATCTTTGTTTTTTATAGGTAGCATATGATTATATGTATTTTGTAACTCTAAACTTATAACTATATATTGTTGTGTAATATTTTTGTACATTTAATATTTGGTTTTTGGAAGAAATTTACTCATGATAACTTATGAGACCTTATTAAATATATTATAATTAAAATAAATTCAATTTAAACCCTTTTACATGTATGTAATATATTTAAATTAGTGAAGAAATCGATAAGGGATGTGAAAACATCCTTTTAAAGTTATGTTAAATTTGATCCTCGTTTACTATAATTTGGTTTGTTGCTCATGCATGTAAAGTTTGTACCCTATTATCATACTATAATTATAGTAGGTTAAGGTATTATACAAATTTTTGTAATGTGATTTAGTTTATAAATGTTTCAATTCAATAATTATGATGATAAATTTAATATATACAAATGGATACATTGTTCAAGATTACATTCCCCATACTCAAATAAATATTCCAAATGACTATAAAAATATCATGGGGTAAAACTAAGATTTTGAATTTTTAAATTAATATTATAAGATTGAAATAAAATTTTTATTTTTATAATAAGTTCTCCCTCACAATTATCTCAAAATAAGGTAGTAAAATAATGTTATGTTTATTAATCATTTTCATATGAATTATTTTTGAATGTCATACTATTTTATCAAAATTTGAATTAATATGGTAATTAAATACAAATGTAGATGAATAGAATAAAATAATCAAGAGTGTTATAAATGAAATTTTGACGATAAAAATTAATGTTAAAGATTAAATTTGACAAAGTATAATTGATTAAAAGAATAGAAAATGTGAAATGAAAAGGGATGCTAGAAGATGGGTTACAAGATGTTATGTGGAAATATATGTGGTGAAAAATGGGTTATTATTGATATATTTCAACCCTAAGGAGGATTGTGTGAGAGTACTAGTTGGATGGTCATGGTTTATGAGGAGATTAAGATTATTTCTAAATAAGTGAAACCTTAGATTTGATCCAAAAAAATAAAATATCAATCTGATATAGATATGGGATCCCTGGTCTCCCCATGGATTTTTAGGAAGATGATTTATTTATAAGTGTTGATAAAAAATTTATTTATCTTATATATTTTTATTCTCCCACTAAGTAAATAACTTGGTTAGTACATGAAATATTCCATGTTAATGCTTTCATGAATCAGGATCTCACCTCTTTTGTGATTTTGAATTTTAGTTGGGGTGAATGGATTCAAAAATTGGAGTATGAAAAATCAGATCTAAAATGTGAAGGATGTAATCATTTGGGTTATATGACTAAATATTGTCCCTCACTTATCAAAAAAGATCTCTTTTATGTACCCATGGTTGATAACCTAACATGATCGCAGAAGAACATAAAGGAGTTTCTTAGGACTAACAATCAATATAGGAATATGAAAAATATTAGTAAATATGAGGGAAAAAAGAGAATATAAGAGAAGAAAATTTGGGTATCAGTATCCCTTTAAAGGATATGATAATTGGAGTTTAGGATGCCCAAGTTAATTCTTTATATGTAGTTCATATTTTAACTCTTGTTGGGATAGATGGGAATGATGGAATATAGAATTTTTTAGTTGAGGGAGATGCTTTAGAGATTATTAAGTAATTGGAAATGGAAAAAGTTTTGAAAAATATATGTTAGAATCTATAATCATGGAAATGTTTGAGAAGGTAGTGAATACAAAGGAAGTTATATCTCTTATATTTGAGTGAGATTAGATCATCTCATTAATTTATAAGTCAAGATGAATATTGTGACCTAGGAATTTGACTCAAGAGAGGATGGTTAGTATGGTGTTAGTTCCAAAATGAAAACAAAGTGAAATAAACACACTAATAGCATATCATCTCTAGGCCTAGACACTAGGGTGAGCTTAGTTGGCAAAATCAAATGACAAGCACAACTAAAAAACAAGGAATGAAAACACAATTTTTCCTTCACCTTCCTTAGATAATCCAAATGCCTTTGTAACGGTGTCTTACTCAACTTGTGCTTTAAGAGGTCTTCTTCAATGGAGTGTGGCTACCTTAATCTCCTCTTGGCACCTTGTGGCTTTGGATTGGCTTGGCTTGGCTTGAAATCAATTTGGCATGGTAACACTATTTGCTTAAAGATTTTGGAACCAATCTTGAATTATAAATTTGCACTAATTAAGTTTAGAAATGATGTTGTGAGGCCTCCTATTTATAGATTTTTGGATTTGATCAAAACCAACCTTAACCATCCATCTCAAAGATTGAGATGTGTGGTTAAGGATTAATTAAATTTTTGGAATTTAATTTTTAATTATTCTCATCATGTAATTAGAATAAGTGGAAATTAAGAGGCATGGGGGGCATCATGGAAGGCATTGATGAGGCATGGAGGGCATGAATCTTAATATTTCTAGCATTTATGGCATATGGATTTCTTCCCAAGAAATGAGGTCACTTGATGATGCAGATATTTAATATTAATTTCCAAAACAAATTATTCAACAAGTTTCCATGGAATTATTAATTAAGCCTTGATTTGGGTTAATTATCTCTTAAGCATGATTAAGCACTTTATGCACAAATTACCCAAATTAATCAGAATTCCTATTTATTGGTCCTAAATTTGATTGGATTTGAATTGGAAGTCCACATTAGATGCATTGGATGTGTATTCCCATTTAGGATGTTCTCAATAATAAATAATAAAGGCACGAGTCTTGTGTAAAATATTTGATAGGAAAGAGTAGTCCATAACACATAGGTGAAAATTTGGCATTTTGACTTGAAATGAATTGATCAAATTTAGCTATCCCATAAATTGCATTACCTCATTTAGTGATACCCTACCCAAAATCAGCACTTGAATATATCAATTTCACATCATTTTATGTGTTTATTGTTTTTAGGCTAAATTGTGTGTTTTAGATGGAAACTAGCCAAAAGCTTGATTGGAGGTTGTCAGTGGCCAATTTTAAGTGTCTATAGTTTGCCCCTATTTCAGAAGGCATTTTAAGATATAAGCATAATAACATCTTCTTAAAGAATGAAAAGGTCATGTATGCCTACAACTTCAATGATGATAAACTAACTATATGATGCCCCTTTGAGGGAATGATTGGCATAAGTGGATCAGCAAACAGTCCCTCAAAAAGAAAGAAATAAAATGAAGAGACAAGTAAAGGAAAGATGATGGGGTGGAAAAATAATGATATTGAAAAAGAAGTCAAAATAATTGAGAATACAAGTGAGACGGTACACAATTGTTTTTGCAAAGGTGGTTATAAGCATTATACCTTGATAGTAGAAACATGGTATGATAACACAATGATTTGCCCAAAGGTAGTTATAACCATTGAGAAGATGGATATGCCCTAGTTAGCATAGAAAAATAAGATAATAGCATGCCCTTATATAGGCAGAAAAAGTAAAGTGGTGACAACACAATGGTTTTTCTAAAGGTGGTTATAATCACTAAGAAATGTAGGTGGGATGGTGTGTAATGGTTTGCCTAAATGTGGTTATAAGCATTGGACCTCAATTATGGCAAACATGATAAACTTGGATGAGGATGATGATAAATTAAAATAGAGGGTAATGATGAATTAAAATAACCTACTAGTAGGGAGATGCTCATTCAAACTAATAAGGATTGAAATTCATTCATGGTCAATTACTCTATTTGGGATATGATTGGGAGTGGAATCAGGATGTCAATGCTGAAGAGATGCTCCCATTATTGAATAGAATTATTAAAGCTAAGGTTTATTATATCATGTGATGGTAGGCTTCATGATAGAACACCATAAAGACTTGACCAAAATATGCATAAGGACTGACTCCCATAATCCAATACTCAAAATAAAAAACAATACACCAATGATAGAAACCATGATGAAAATGTAAACATATGAATATGGATGGATTCAAGTGTAGGTGTGGACAAGGAATCACTCTAATGAACACACATAAACTGAATCAAGGAACTAGTGTTGAAATCAAATAAATAGGCAAACAAATAAAGAAAATAAGTAGAAATAAACAAATAAATAATGCAATAAAAATCTTATGAATATTGCCCCTAGAAAATAGCTAACAACTTAAAAAACAAACTAAATGGGGGAATAGAAGAAAAATAAGGGGGTGGTTGATCTATCTCCATATGCATTAGGCAAGTGGAGGCTACCTACATAGTTTCATGGATGCAATATCCAAAAAAAAAATTAGGCCAAATGTAGTTCTCCTAAGGAATGGGAAGAATGTGATAACTAATGAAAATAAATAGAATGGATATGATAGAAGAATAGGAATGGTCTTGTAAAATGGAAAGTGCATGAGAGAAAAGGAAAAAAATGATTGGGAAACTAAATGACATTTTATTTACTTGTAAATTAGTAAGGGTTCCTAGAATCCTTAAGGCAAAGAAGTGGTCGATGTTTTTGTTCTTTTCTAACAATTTTTTGAAATGTTTTTAGAATTGTTTTGGAGTGTCATAACTCAATTGAGAATGATGAGACACTTAAATGGTTTAATCTCATAAAGTGGTGAGAGTGTTCATACTTAGGTTGCTCAAAAAATGGTGAGAGTCTGGCTTAGGTTGGCAACAAAGAGGTGAGAGCATTTGGGAAAAGGGTGACTGAGTTGATCTCAATAAGTATTGAGCACTACCTACATAGTCCTAGAATAGGACCTCAAATCACTATAGTTCTACCCCTACAGTGGAGGAATTTGAATAGTGTAGTAGCTAATTCAAACAAAATAGGCATAGTTGGTAAAAAGACATAGTATGGCATAAGAAGTGGCAAGTTGGTATGACAAGGCTTAGTATTGCCCATAGTTTTCCTATAAGTAGTTATAACAAGGACTCAATGGCATAGATCAATGATAAAAAATTTACCAACGGTTTTCATAATTAGTAGAAAGAGTGGTGGTAAGAAATGACTAATAAATGAATGATGCAACTGTTGAACCTTCTATCACACTATCCCAAAATATGATCTCTATCTAAAGTTCTTGAACCAACTAATGAATTGATTAGATAACTTGATGTTAAAACTATGTAAAGAATGATAAAAACCAAGGTAAAATAGGCTAAGATTTAGAACACATTGGGTCGATAGGTCAAAAATGGAAAGCGGGTATGATAAAGAGGATATATAAGAATGGTATGTGTACAAAGAGGAATAGTGACAAAAAGACATAACTAAAATGGTCTGTATAGACAATACACCTTAACATTCAAGCATAGTACTACTTGAGATGAATAATATTCATTGGATATAGAAGTTCACCACTATTTGGTGTGGTAAGCTTGTAAGCTCCTGATCCATAATCTAAAATGATGACAAAAGGCCCTATCTAGTTTGGTTTGAATTTCCCTTTATGTTTCTTCTCAACCATGGTATTATTTTGGTTTTATTTAAGAACACGATCACCAAATTCAAATTTTATATAATTCACATGCTGATTATAGTGGCCTTTGATTCAATTTTGGTATGATTTAAGATTGTTAAGCATGGATGTGCATTTCTCATCTAGTAGGTGCAGCTCTTGCATGCGAGCTACTCGATAGTCATGATCATCTAGGAAATGATTAAAAGAGATGCATAGTGATGGAAATTCAACCTCAATGGAAAGGATGGCTTCAATACCATAAAAAAGTGAGTATGGGGTGGCTCATGTGGGGGTATGATGATTTGTATGGTATGCCCAAAGGGTAGGGAATATTTGGAGGTACCAATCACAACTGACATTATTGACAATCTTTTTGAGAATGTTGACAATGGTTTTGTTGGATGCCTCAGCTTGGAAAAATGTTGGGTGATGTTATATTTAGTACATAACTAGTCTATATCTTTATTCTTGAATGATCCTTCATTATCAAATATAATGTCATAGGGGATACCATAGCGGTAGATGAGGTGGTTGTAGATGAATTTGGAAATTTGATTTTGAGTCATGTGAGGGGTATAACTTCAAACCACTTAGTGAAATATTGGGTGGTGGTAAGGATATGTTTATGGCCATTAGATGAATTGGGGTTAATCTTCATAATAAGGTCAATTCCCCATGTAGAAAATGGCCATGGTGTCAACATCAGTTTTAGAGTTTTTACTGAGGCATGAATCAAATTATCATGATATTGACATTTGTCAAATTACTTTACATATGCAGTGGCATCTATGTCCCTTATGAGCTAATAATAACTAGTACACAAGATATTTTTGAATAGGACTACCTTTCTATAATGGGATCCACATACTCCTTCATGAACTTTTCTTAATGCTAATGTAGACTGCCAAAGTTAAATAATGAAGCAAAGTTCCATCAAAACTATGAACATAAAGGGTGGATCCAAATAAAGTATAATGAGTGGAATGATGAATGAAGGATTTGGTTTATTTTCAAGATAGGTCAGGTGGTAGAATTTTTTCATGAAGGTAGTTGTAAAGGTTTGAGTACTAGATAAAATTAAGACCAAAAATATCACAAATCATGGCAACAGTTAAAGGTTCATGAGTTGGTGCTGACAAATTCTTGACAATGAAATGATGTTCTCTAGATTTATCTATTTTTCAAATTAGAGAACCAATAGTATCCATGGCATCTATAGCTAGATTACTAGCCCTCGATATATGATTAAACTAAATGTTGGCAATTTGATTTTTAAGAGTGTCAACCATGGCTTTATATGGAACCAGCTTGTCATCTTTGGTCTAAAAATGATCTATGACCTGATTGATGATTAAACAAGAATCACCACAAACTTTATTATGAGATATATTCCAATACACTACATATCGAAGTCCTATAACAAGTGCTTCATACTTGTCCATGTTGTTTGTACAAGGAAAGCTGATTCTGAATGATTTAGGGATTAGATCCCCCTATGGTGTAATAAATAATAGGCCTACCCTTGATCAATGCACAGTGAATGATCCATCAAAATATAGCTTCCAAGGCTTCTCTTCAAGGGATGTATTAATAATTTTCATGATGGATTCATTAGGAAAGTGAAACTTGAGTGGCTATGTGTCCATGAGAGGTGATTCAACAAGTTGATCTACAAGAACTTGTCCTTTGATTGCTTTTTGATTGACATAATCTATGTCAAAATCACTAAGAATCATGATCCATTTAGCCATTATACCTTGAAAATATATTTTAGATAGTAGATACTTGAGTGGATATAATTTTGAAATGACCATGGTTTTATTATTCAACATGTAATGACATAGTTTTTGAGTTGCAAAAACCATAGCTAGAGAAGATTTTTTAACAGGTGCATAGTTATGTTCATATGTAACCAAGATACATATTAGGTAGTAAACAACATGCTCCATTCCATTATCATCATGTTGAGCCAAGAGTGCCCCTAGAGCATAATAGGTAGCTGATAGGTATAACAAGAATGGATTTCCTAGCATAGTAGTAATAAAATAGGTAGATTAATAAGATAGTCCTTAAGTTGTTGAAAAGCTATTTGGTAGTGATCATCCTAGTGAAATGCAACTCCTTTCTTTAGAATATCTATAAATGGATGGCACTTGTCTACTAATTGAGAGATGAAGCATTAGATGGACTGGATCTTACCTTATAAACTATGAAGTTACTTCAAATTGGTTAGTGATAGCATCTTGATTATAGCATGGACTTTATCTAGATCAACTTCAATACCTATATGATAAAAGATGAAGCCTAATAATTTACTTGAAGTTAAACCAAACACACATTTCTTTAGATTTAGTCTAACTTTATACTCTCATAGTCTTTCAAATATATTACATAGCACTTCTGGATGGTCAACTTTGGTCTTGGATTTTCTTAATATGTCATCAACATAATATTCAATAATATCATGTATCATATCATGCAATATGACAGTCATGGCTCTTTGATATGTAGCTCCGACATTCTTGAGGCCAAATGGCATCACCTGGTAACAAAATGTTCCCCATAGAGTGGTGAACGCTATTTTATGTTGATCTTCTGGTGATATTCTAATTTGATTGTATCTTGAAAATCCATCCATGAGTGAAAGCATTTCATAACCTATCATGGAGTCGACAATCATGTCAATATTAGGTAATGTAAAATCATCTTTAGGACAAGATTTGTTGATGTCTGAATAATTAGTACAAATTTTGATTCCTTAAATTTTTTTGCTAATAGGTGCAACATTAGAGATCTATTTAGAGTAGTCAATGGATCAGATACATCTTTTTTCAAAGATTTTTTTCAACTGTTTCTTTACTAATATAGTAATTCAAGGATGCATATTATGGAGCTTTTATTTTATTGGTTTAGCATCAAGATTAACCATAATGTGGTGTAGAACCAAGGTGGGGTATAATCCTTGCATGTTAGAATAGGCCCATATAAATATATCTACAAAATATTTCAATAGAGTTTTAAATATGTCATGTTCCTCCTCAGTGAGATACACTCCTAGTTTTATCCATTTTAGGTTTGATGGAGTCCTGATGTTTACCTCTATTGTATCTTCGACTAGGAGGGTCAAACTATCTTCTAGGATAGTAAGTAGTGACTTGAACTATTAGACTATGTCAAGGTCCTCTATTAGGGCTTGCTCTTCAACCTCTCCTAGGCATGATGAATCTAAATCTCCTAATGGGAGATTTGGCCAGGTAACAAAAATAGTCAAAAATTCTTGGAGAATTTGATATAAGACTTGTTGCTCAAAACTAAACTTAGATCCACAAGCAAGTTTAGTGTTGGTGGTCTCTTAGTCTAAATTCAAAGAAGAATGGACACCCCCATCTAATGGTGCTTGAAACAAGTTTTCACCACTAGACTAACCATTATCTTTACTTTTTCCTTGGTAAGAAAGTGCCTCAAAGAGGCTTTCACTTTGGGACCTCAATGTTTTTCTTTTTTCTTTTTGGCTAAGGGTGATCACTTGCTCTCCAAAATAGGCTATAAGATCTAATGTGATTGAGAATCATGATTTGTGATCTCCCAATGGAACATTATCTCTAAGGCTTAAGAAATCACAGAATGCTTCATCATTCTAGAACTTATCAATCAATAGATTGGATTCTTTTTTGTCCCGATTTATCAGTTGGGGATAATATATTGGGATTGGATTATGATGAATGGATTGGGTAAGGGTAAAAATGGAATTATTATCAAACAAGTTGGTTTATCAAAGGTAAGGATGTGATCAGACTCTACTTCATTATCAGCATCATCATCACTAGTCATTGGTGATGGAGTTTGAATAAGATATGTGGGGTCACCCCTAGGTGGTTTAAATCTAAGTCCATAAGGTCTTTCATACTTAGTCATGGAAATTGGCTCGATGGTTCCTTGATAATTCCGTGTGAGGCCTCTTCCTTCATAATTGTGATGCTCCATGATCCTATTAGGAATATGATACTTTACATTTTTATAACAATCAACTTGGTTGCCATTTTATAACCATCATTTGTTCCCTTGAAGAGGGTTAGGTCCTAGGTTAGATGTTGGTATAAAGGTGATAGGTCTCTTATCTTTGTTCTTTTATTTCCAATGCATATGTGGAATGACTTTAGGTCAACCAAAGGTTTTTATATTTTAAGGAATATTGGTGATATGAAATGTGTCATGGGTCACATATTCTCCTAGTCCATTATCTAAAATGGTGAAATGATTGGAAACTTCAAGAGGTGGTATATGGGAAAGGGAATCCAATGTATTAGGATCTATGCAATTATTTGATAAAGGATCAATAAATATAGATTTTCCTTTATCTTTCTTAGAACTAGGATTCATATCGTACTAATAATTATAGATTTGAAATTCAGCCTCAAGATGCCTACAATGTTCATATGAGTGTAAATCTCCTAGAATACTCACCTCCATATTTGAGTGGGAAAACTTGATATATTGGTGTAGTGTTGATAGGACTACATGAATCTCATGTAACCAAGGCCTACCTAGAAGCATGTTGTATGATAACTTAAGGTCTAACACATGGCAAAGTGTATCATGGGTCAAAGGCCCAATGATAACTAATAAACTAATGGTGATCTATGATTCTCTTTCTTGATTATCATAAGCTTTGATAGTTATTGTTTATATCAAGAGATCTATCATCATCTACCCAAGAATTTTGATGAGCTTGACAGATACTATGTTGAGGCTAGATCTATTGTCAATAAGGACACATTTCACTTTATTCCATCTAATACAAACTTCTATGTATAATGGGTTTTTATGGAGTAGGCCAAGGGAAGACATATCACTTTGGTTGAATGTGACTTGTTCAGTTAGAGCTAGGTGTCCAACCAAAACTCAATAGTTATCAAGGGATAAGTCACTAACAATAGTGGATTGGGTCAAAAACTCATTGAAGATGTTTTTGTGGATTATTAAGTTCCACAAAAAATCTAAAATAGAAATTTTTGCTGGTGTCTTTTGCAATTGGTCCACAATATCAAACTTCTTGTCCTGGTTAGGAGTGAATGGTTTATTTTGAGGCTAAATAGTTGGTTGGATGATAGGCAAAGTGAAAAATGGTTATTGGCTTAGGGTAGTAATTTTTGACCTCCAAGTTATGATTACACAATCAATATTAAATACTAGACCATTATTGTTAACTGATGTTGGAAATGGTGTGGGACTAGATAGGACAAGTCTTAGTTACTCATACACTTGCATGTGGTCACATGGAAAGAATGAGTTGTCATTGTAAGATTAAAAAGGGGAAGTCCTAGTTTTTTGATTTGCTTATATGCACTCCTAGGTCAAAGAAGGATTATCCATGTGATTTGGATGAATATTTTTGTTTAGCAATGGTCTAGGTTGATTAGTTCTGGGTCTAGTATTAATGGAGATGGTATTAACACTACCCCCTACAATATGACCTAAAACCCTAATAGAGTCATGTGCAACTACATGGTAGGTTTGTTGGTTTTTATTTTTTTAACCTTGGTTTTTTCTATTGTTTTATCATTATGGGTTTTTCTATTGATTTTGTTGGTTTTACTAGTTTGGCCTTTGATTTTGATACTATTGATTTTGTTGTTGTACTAGCCATTATTACTATTGTTATTGCTGATTATTCTATTGTTTTTTATTATTATGTTAGGGAAAGGGGTTTTGATATATCCTAAGAGTTTGATTTGAAGTGGAATCACCATTATCCAATTTTATCTCCCCATTTTCCAACATATTTTCAATTAAATACTTGATTTGGACACATCTTCATAAATTATGCCCATTGACTTGATGATAGTCATAAAATTCATTTTCCTGGTACTAATCAGGGTAAGGAATGCCTTGTGGATACTACTATGGTATAGGCAAACTAATTAGATTAGTATCAAAAATATTGTAGAATATAGACTCAATAGGTTCTCCTAGGTCACTAAATACATGATGTGCAGGGATGGTTCTTTTATGAGGAGTGGTTTGCAATGGTAAAGGCTATTGTATTTATTGTGTAGGTTTTGGTTGTTTCACTTGTGACATTGGTTGGAGAGGTTTTTGGGTATAATTAAGATGAAAATTTGGTGTATATGATGTCTTCATAGTTTGGACATGATGAAATTTGGTTACTTCATTTCTCACAACATTCCTATTTCAATTGAATTACTTTAGTCTTTCATGATTATTAGTTTGTGATGGATACAATGCTTGCACTTGGATGGGATGTTAGTCATTCCTATTATTGGTACCTTGATTTTGATTATTTAAATTAAGCTTGATGACCCCTTTATTGATGAGTACTTTCTCGATCAACAAACCTTTATCAATGATCTCTTTAAACATATGTGCACATTGCAGTTCTAGATGATAGGCTATCTCACTATGAAAAGTTTTAATAAACATAGTAGATAATTATTTATTTGGTAAAATATGATTTAAATAGCTTTCAAGGGCCATCCATCACTACAAATAGCTCATAAAACTCTCCCCAACTTTTTTTTTCTTGTGTCAGGTCTACTAATGAAATCTCATGCTCGATATTATAAGAAAAGTGTTGTATAAATTTATCAAAAAGATCATCAAATCTTGTTAATAAATTCTTGGGAAAATTTAATAACCACTCTAAGTCTTGTCCAACCAAGCTCCCTGGAAACAATAGAAAGAGGTATATGTTACTATATGCCACTAGTTGACATGTGACAAAGAATTTAGTCAAATGGGCCTTAGGGTCACCTTTCCCTTTGTACTTATCAAATTTGGGTGGTTTGTATCTTGGAGGAAATGGTATTTTTAAATATTCCATGTTAAATGGAGAGGAACACATGTCATCTAATTTGAACTTCTTACTCTACTTTCCCACCTAAATGGTAGAAATTACATCCTTCATCTATTACAATTCTTGGGATAGGAAATTGTCAGGAATATTAGTTTGAGGGAGAATGTTAGTTTGGATAGATGGTTGGGAGGTCACAAATAGGACACTTTGACCAAGGTATGATGGAAACACCTATTGGGGAACATTGGTTTGGTTGGGGAATGGACCAAGAATACATATACATGGATTGGGATGTACTTGAAATTGCACATTTGGTTACGAGATATTCTTGTTTGGGTTGATGATAAAGGTTTGACATGGAGGATTTTATGGTTGGGATGAAGGTATATAACTATAATATTCCTATTGTGGTTGAAAGGGACATATTTTTGACTAATCAAACCTTATTATTGAGTGGGAACATATAAACCAAGACCTTGTCTCTAGATTTGTGGCACATTTTAAACTAATGGTTGTTTATTAGATACTTGAGAAACATGGGGACATATTTATTACATGAATCCCTATGAATAATTGAAATAATGTTACATATTCAACATCTATCACTAACCAATATTTGTATGTTATTGGCTAGTCATTGCTAGGTTTTAGATTGGCATATTATTATGTGGCTAAAGATGTATGTTTGTCATTACTTGGCAAGGTGGAATATTAGTTACCCTTGGTTCAGGTGGTAATGTACCCATCATATATTGTGTTGATACAATATACTATGTCTATTTTTGTGTAATACCACTTTCTAATTGTTGAGGAGTGGGATTCATCACATTCTATCATTGAGGCATAACACTAGCTATTATTTGATTATCTAATCATATAGGTTGTATAGTTGAGGAACCGGCTAGTTGAGGCTAGGGTAAAAAAACTCCTATTCCTTGGTATAATGATGTGCTCATGGGATTAACTATAGGCACATGTTGTTGGCTAGTTGTTTGTGCATTAGTACCACTTTGATTAAGATTGGATATTGTTTTCACATTATCTACTACGTTTGGCTCACTATTCAATGTAGAAGCTTAAGACACTTCTTCAATAACTGACATATGTATCTAGTTATCTATCAAATTGGTTTCTATAAATGGGTCAAAACTTAAATTTTCTTGTCCAGTTAATTCCATCAACACTCCTATTGAAGGAACTAGGTCAATGAGAGGCTTACTTACCATGTTCATTTGATTGAAATTACATGCTAAATTAATTTAGGTTTGGTATACTATTTGTATTTGGTTAAAGTGATATTCCATGATGTTTTTACCTAGATTGGGTATATTAGGGTCTTGGTATGTTGTTTGGACTAGAGCCATAGGATTTCTAGAAGAATCTTGTTGATCGTAAATGATATTATGGGGAACTCTTATTAGACTTGGTATATTTTCATGTGGTAAGTCTACTAGAAACTTATCCCCTACCTCTATGGCCCTAACCAAAATCTTATCTTTATTCTCTAATAAATGTTGCTCAAAAAAAAATGAATCATATGTGGAAGTTGTGTTGCTAGAGTATGACTATTGAAGATCTAGCTCATCCATCGTGGGTATTGTAGCTAAGTATTGCATAGTTTATTCTTGGTCCTATTCTATGTAAGGTGGTGTGTTAACCTAATATTTAGCCAATGGGTTTTGGCTTTGTGCCCCTAATTGAATATTATAAAAGGGATAAGAATCCATATCATAAGCAATGTTATCTGCATAAGGGTCTTGCACCATTTATTCCTATGCAACTATTTACTAATCCTTGGATTGTACATGAGTCAACTATGAGTATAGGAATACATGTTTGGATCCATAGTCAACTCTAAAAACTCTATTTCTACAAACTCTAAAAAGGATAGAATCTAAAACAAATGATGCCTTCAACTTGGTCTATATTTGTCAAAAGGATCAAAAGGTTTATGAAAATATTTGTGAGGAAATAATCTAGCATAAAATATCTAACATTTCAATATTCACACAAAGATGAGCAACTAAATTGACTAAAAAATTGAAATGCCAAACTTTAAGGTCAAAGTGTTTCAAATTAGTATAATATAGGAAATTAAAATTTCCTAAGTCTTTTGGACAAATGTGGCATCAAAAGATAGGCTCAAACAAGGCATGTGATAGGACTCTTGGCCAAACAATGTCAAAATCTAGACATTAAATATAGATGAAGATTTTAATCTAATGGATTTGAAACACTTCTAGCAAACACTAGGCAATCAATTCTTGGACATGAACTTGATCAACTTGGTATAAGGTATGAAAAAAAAGGCACTTTAGCAATTGATTATTTTCTCATAAATAATGGTATAAAACTTGGTTCTTTTTGACAAACAAGCTAGACAAAGGTGAATGATATAACTATGCTTTAGACAAAAGATCAAAAGTACACTTGGATCAAATTGAATATGTAAGAATAAATTTGGAATTCTATGTATGAAGGTCCATGAAACAATGTTTGAAATAATTTAGGAAACTTAATGATGCTATACTACCCAAAAGGTGTGATAAAAAAGTTTTTTTCAAAGACTCTCTAAGTCAAAGTCATTTTTCCACAATTTTGACGACATAACACTACTTTTCTTGACTCAAAATGTTGTGGTACATAGACTTAAAGTGTAAGTGTTTAGCATAAAATGGCTTAAGTCTATCAAGTGATGATAATGATTATGAGTCTAAAATGACATTCAACAAAAACTTTAAATTAAACCTAAGTTCCCTCAATTTTAGTACAAATGGAGAACCCACTTAACACATCAACCTTATGAACTTGTAAAGGTGTAATTTTGAATTTAAATTATAAGTGAATGACTTATAGGAATTTGGTAAAGTTCTAGACTCAATTGGGTAGCATAACTATGCCAAAGTGGATGATATGATTCTTAAGCTTTTGATGAACTTTGAACAAGGAAAATGGATGATCTCACGTGGGCAGCATAATGCCTCCTTATTCAAAGGAAAATTTTGACTATATGTTGGGTTTGGTTTACTTATTTACACCAAGTTTTTATTCCAAACAATACTTTAAACTAGGAAAAGATCAACTAATTAATCTCTCTTAGATCTTAAACTGACAAGGTTGCTTAGTACTATTGGAATCCCAATATAATTCATTTGAGAGGATTTTAAGTTTTCATACAAAAGTAAATGTGCATTATATAGTAGGGTTTTTACACCCCCCCCCTCCTTATCTCAAATGGTATTATTATTATATGGACCTTGAGGTGCACCTTGCACCAATAATACTTCCATAACAAGTGGGGATTTCTCTAAATTCTAAAAAAAATTAAACGATCTAGGGGAATCAATTGCATAATGACTTTCACAACAAACAATACAAAATAAAAGCACATATTTTTGGTCTATATCACTCAGCTTTTTGCAAAGAGGTCTAGTCCTTTTTTCAACCACTACATCTTGATGTTTGCTCAGTGTAGTACGATGTCCAAAGTGCCACTACATCCCGTGTGCAACTCTAAAAGAGTCAAATGAAGTCAATGTTGAGAGATGAAACCCTAGGTCAAAGCTTCACTAAATAACTTGTCGGAGGTGATGAACTCCCCCTCGTAAGACATGATGCATAAAAATAAAGAAAGCATGAAAGCAAAAAGAATTTAGGGTCATTTTTATGGTCACACAAACTTTAACATGTTTTTGGTGAGTGCTTTAGGCAACATTCTTTTTAATCCTTGGACTAGGCTATTTGCAATAGGAATGGTGCTTTTGATTCCAAGGGTTCCCTACAGGGGAAAAATGAAAGAGCATACATGCAACACCCCTCTTTTTTTGAAACAAGTTTAATTTAAACAACTATTTCATGTAAAAATTGACAAGTGTGTTAAATTTTAAACCCAAATGAAATGTTTGGTGGTGTTGATTTGACCCCTTGGTCTTAGTTGTAAACTTTGAAAACGTTCACCAAAAAGAATTGAATTCTTTGTTAGGCACCAAAATAAAGTTCCTAATCAAACTTTAAGCATGTAAAAGAGATTTAAAAATGTTTTGATCAAATATCCCACTTGGTTCTACAGTAAAATTTTTACCATGTCATTTAGCTTTGAAGCCCTTTTAAATCTAAAACAATAAACTTTTTAAAAGTACATCTCAGGTCTATGTTTTTGGAAAAACATAGTGATTGATGTTGATTAATATCACTGACATTATTTATAGCCAACCAAGATCTTACTGATGTTGGTTCTGTTGACTGATGTTAGTTAAGTCAAGTAACTGATGTCGATATTTTTGCCGATGTTAGTTACTATGTAAAAACTATGGCAACCAAAAATAGAAAAAAAAGTTAGAAAACTAATTTTTAATAGTTTTAAAATCTCAAATAAGTGTTTTAAGGTTGCAAAAGGATCTCCTTTAGGTGTAGGATGTGTCTGGCCCCACTGGGCATGCCCTTATGTGACCTAGGAATTTGAATCAAGAGAGGATGGTTAGTATGGTGTTAGTTCCAAAATGAAAATAAAGTGAAATAAACACACTAATAACATAACATCTTTAAACCTGGACACTAGGGAGAGATTAGTTAAAAAAATCAAATGACAAGCACAACTAAAAATCAAGGAATGAAAACACAAGAATTCCTTTACCTTCTTTGGATGCTCCAAATGCCTTTATAATGGTGGCTTGCCCATCTTATGCTTTAAGAGGTCTTCTTCAATGGAGTGTGGCTACCTTCATATCCTCTTGACACCTTGTGGCTTTAGATTGGCTTGGATTGGAATCAATTTGGCATGGTAACACTAGTTGCTTGAAGCTTTTGGAACCAATCCTACATTATAACTTTGCACTAATTAATCATAGAAATGATGTTGTGAGGCCTCCTATTTATATATTTTTAGATTTGTTTAGAATCAACCTAAACCATCCATATCAATATTGAGATGTGTGGTTGAATATTAATTCAATTTTTGGAATTAAGTTTATAATTATCCTCATCATGGCATTGGAAGAAGGGGAAATTAAGAGGCATGGAGGGCATCATGGAAGGCATTGATGAGGCATTGAGGGCATGAATCCTGATATTTATGGCCTAGGGATGTCTTCCCAAGAAATGAGGTCACTTGATGATGTAGATATTAAATATGTATTTCCAAAATAATTTTCCATGGAATTATTAATTAGGCCTTGATTTGGGTTAATTAGCTCTTAGACATGATTAAGCACTTTATGCACAAATTACCCAAATTGATTAGAATACCTTGTTATTGGTCCTAAATTTTACTCGATTTTAATTGTAAGTCCACGTTAGATGCATTGGGTGTGTATTCCCATTTAGGATGTTACCAATAAAAAATAACAAAGGCAAGATTCTTGTGCAAAATATTTGATAGGAAAGAGTATTCCAGAGCATGTAGGTGTAAATTTGGAATTTTGACTCAAAATGAACTAATCAAAGTTAGTTATCCCATAAATTAAATTTCTCCATTTAGTGATACCCTATCTAAAATCAACACTTTAATATATCATTATCACATCATTTTATGTGTTTTAGTGTTTTTAGGCCAAATTATGCATTTTAGATGGAAACTAGCCAAAACCCTGATTGGAGGTTATCGATGGCCAATTTTAGGTGTCCACAAATCCAAGACTTTTCCTATAAGTAAAAATTAGTTTCATTGTTTATAATCCTTTGAAATGAAGGAATTAGAGGAGGTAGTTCCATGAATAGTGCAAAAATAAAATAATTTATTGTGTAAAACATTTTTACCTTTGATTGTAGTGAAGGAAAATTAAAAATTTCAAGGGATTGAACTGTTAAAATCACTCTCTCATATTTATGATATTATGTAGTCATTTAATATCATTAAAATTAAATATGGATAGAGTTTTGTCATGAAACCAGTGAAACAAAAGGGAGCACAAAGATCACTAGATGTTGTTTCTTCAAAAAAGGTGTGGAAACCATACCAATTATAAACTCATTGAAGGAAGAATGAAAAGGAATAGCAGAGGAGGTTCAATCCATGATTCAAATGAGAAGTGATAAGCTTCCCCCAAGGAATTATATATCAATCTAATTATTGGGTATAACATGCCCCATCCTCATTTCCTTAGATGGGGACCCTCTTGGTTCAGAATTATTTCTTCCTTTCTTTACTATTTCTCATTTTCTTGGTCATTAATTTGTATTTATAATTTTTTTTTAAGATTAAAATATTCTAACCACTTTAAATCATGTTTTGAAACTATTTTGAAGCATCCCCTTATTCAAGAAAATTTGACTTGATCTTATGTAAGTTCATATAAATTTTGTAAATTTGTTGTAGCTTCCTTGGGGAAATTTGGTCCATTATTTTTTGACTCCTTGATTAAGTGATTCAACATTTTTAATGTTTTATCTTAGAACATTGGCAATATTTAGATATAGTGGATTTTATTATAAGTTATAGGTATGAATGGGCCCTTTTAATTAATTTCATTCATGGATTATGGGTTTTAGTATGATGATTAAAGTATTTTGACCATCGCATTTTCATGTTTGATCTGCCCAATCTAATTATACCTTTAAAATGTTTTATTTCCATTTATAATTGACCAAGTCTTTACAATTTCCCATTATAAAAACTTGGTCAATATTCCATTTTTTAATTGGATATTAAAATAGTATTTGATCTTTGAAAATTATGTGAATTCATAGAGTGTGGATGGATATGTAAATAATAGTTAGATCCTTAAAATATGAATACTAAGGACTTAATGATCATTACTTGTAGGAGTCATGAGATAATTGAATAGTCATCATCCTCATCTATTTTTTCATGTTTTTATTTATATAAAACATTCATTTTTTTCACTGATAACTTAAATGATTTTTTTTAGACTAATATGATAATGTTTTAACTATGTTTGTGTTACCTTACTTGATTATTTAGTTTTGCAGGTTTTTATAGTCTTATGTGGCTTCTCAAATCTCTTAATGTGGCATAATCCTTGGGTATTAAGGACCTATGGGTGCAATGGTAAAAGAAATGACCCTAGGAATTATAATCCTTGAGATTATTCCACATGGAATAATCTTAGGGACTCAGGGACCTAGAAGGTAAGATTATAGTTGAGATGGCCTCGGTCATCTAAAGCCCCAAGATGATGCCACGTGGGATCACATTGAGTACTTGGAGACCTAGGAGGGTAAATTTAACCATCATTAAGCATAGATGCCCTATGTATCTAATGTCATTCCATGTGGTATGATCCCATTCACAAGGGACCTTAAGGATAAGATTATGAAACTGAGGGAGCTTTAAAGACCCAATGATGATGTTAGCATCATCCCATGAACTTGAGGCCAATATAGAAAGGTGATTTTGGGAGATCCACATTGTCAAGGAAAAATCTTAGGAGAGATAAAATTTATGTCACATGGTGATGGGTGAGAAAGTACAAAATAGTGTTGCAATTCATGTGCTTGGATAAAATTGAAACATAGACCAAAGGGGAAATGTGGGAGATCCACATGGCCAAGATTAGGCCTGATGAATAAACCAAAGGCATAGAAAGGTATACCTAGGATCCAAATAAAATTTTAAAAATATAAAAGGAAAATAAAATCCTTGAATAGATAAGAATAAAGTTTGATGACCAAATAGGTAGGCCTTATCATCAAAGGAGCCCCTGAACCAAAGTTGACAACTTGTCCAATCATCAATGCCATCAAAGATTACATTAATAATTTGCAATTAGAAAATCAAAAAGTGGCATAAAATCATGAAATTTTTTGCAAGAAATAATATTCAAAGGTCTATAAAAGACAAAGAATATCTAAAATACAAAAGATAAATTTTAAAGATGTATAGTTAAACTATAGTAATATGGGTATGCATTCAAATCAGTTAGAGAGTCAGGACCCTCAACTAAATTTCCGCAATCATAATTGATTTTTATAATCACCCCATTATTGGGTTGAGTTGAAATATGAGTCCATAATCTCCCCAAATTTCCTATTTTAGTGGCTTACATTTTTTTATTTGATCAATTAAAGACTGGGTTAAAGGGGCCCATTTCCTTTACAAAATAAAATTGGAAGATAGACATGATAAAAAAATAGGACAAAAAAGTAACAAAAGATAAACTTGGTAGTTAAAACCCCCTTCCACCAAACTTACACCAAGTATAAACCAAAAAACCTAAGATCAAACAAAAACATATGATCAAAATAGACTATTCTGATTCAAAATAAAAGACAAACTTCTTGGTCTCACTACCATCACCTTTGTTATTTATTCCTCTTGTATGGCTTCTGATGAACTAGTCCTTATCTTTTTCTACCTTTTGTGCTTGAGACTAATAGGATCAATCTCCACTTTATCCTCCTCAATAACCTAGTCAATCTCCTCTTCTCTACCACTCTAATTTGATTTGTTACCATATGGAGTGAAAATTAAATGATCCTTGCCTAGATTATTGGTTGCTAACTCTTGACTCAAGATCTCTTTTAACTTCTCAAACTTGTCCATTATTTTTCTAAATAAGAGTTTCTTTATATAAATCTTTATGTGAAAATTTTGGAGAGAATTCATAATTTCCACCTTGTGAATAGAAGTGAGAACCCCTCTACCTTTGTTAGCTAATGGTTGGATATAGACAGGACTCCCCATACCTAGTTTGGTCTCCTCCTGCACCTACTCAATAAAATTCCCAATATTTTATCCCTCTTATCCATTCTCACATTCTGACTTAGTGGAGTAAAATAATATTTTCCCTCTTCAATGTTTTACTTCTCACTGGGGATATCGATCACCTCAGTGATGATCTTGGACCGCTATAGCTTCCCTCACTTAATCAGCAATAATATCAAACCTTGATTAATTAAATCAATCAAAGGATTATTCTTAAATCTTAGTGCTAATGCTTCCAAGGATTATAGTATAAAAATAAAATGTTGATTGTGTGGCCTTTGAAATGATTAAAAATGAGGAAGTGATGGAAAAAAAATCATAGTATGTTTTCCTTCTAAAGTAATATACATCATAATTTTGAGGTAGACTTTAACCCATTTCCTTGGTAATTATAACATCATAAAACCCTTCTAAGATGAAATCTTGGGTTTCTTTTTTTTTTATTTAAATAAAATTCCCAAAATATCATCCTTTCTCTTCTTGTCCTTGAAAGATTTAACACTTACAATCCATCCTGGTAGTCTCTCGAATGAGATCCTCTGGGATCAAGATTCTCAATCCATGCATTTAGAATTCATGATATTTCTAGCCATGACTGAAGCCCCTAGAAAGCACTATGTCATGCTCAAAAAGTCATTATATGAAGGGTACCAAACCACCCTTAACCATTTTATTCAACACGCATTGATTTTCCTTGACATCAAAGCATGAAATAGGTTTTAACTGATCTTTATCCCTACCTATTTTGTGACATTGCAAACTTCTTCTACAAGCTTCATTGTTCAATTTCCTAGGGAAGGAGATGGGTAGATTATATAAAAGAGAGACAAATATGATCATGTGATGCAATATTGGAATGAGCCAAACATGTAAGGCCATAATGATAATTAATTTTTACATATTAAAATCAAAGTTCCCAATCTATATTTGTGTTATCATTAAAAATACCATCATAACCATGTGGGGTGTGTCCTTTTTCTGATTCAATAATTAGGATGACATCATTAAGAAAATCACTCTCATGTTATCTAATGAAATCACTTATTTAGACCCTATGTTTGGTGATGCAATTGGCACACCTAATGCCCTCCCTATAAACATGCACTATGGAGACCCCTTTGAAAAGGGACAACAAGTTTTTTTTTAATCAATGATTCAAAAATATTCCAAAAGAGTGGAAAAAGGCCTTTAAGATAATTGATAATGTTCATCGAGTCACCTTCAATTTAGAGGAATTCCATAACAAGGTTGACCACTAGTTGGATGCCTCCAAATCATTGCTTTAGCTTTTGAGACATGATTTGTTTGGATCCCCAATGGCCCCACATAAGCCACTCTGATATTCTCAAAAGAATCCCTAATAATATGATTTGTTCCCACTAGGCTTGAGTTTCCTTTTGCTTCCCCATAGAAATTTAGTTTAAACCAAGAGGGAGGAGGATGCACCCATTTGAATTTTGACCTATTAACCCCCTTCACTTGAGATTTTCTAGGAATGACAAGGTTGAGGTGTTTTAGAATCTATGAGAATATAAGGGATCTAGGTTGGTGAAAATAAGAAGTGAAGGATGACCAATTTTCATAGACAAAGGCCAAGATCTTCTTGGAGGTAGAAGAAGGATTGGGATTGTAGTTCTACAAAATACAAGAATTCTTGGATTTTTAAATGCTCTAAATTTTTTGGGGAAGATCCAAATTACACCAAAATTTCAATAAAGGAGATTACTTGGGTGGCTTCCATTGAGTAATCAGGTCCTTGATAAAGCCTAGGGTAACCTAGAAAAATTTAGACCTAATAAATAAATGCTAAAAAATGGAAGAATTAGAGGAATAGGAAAGGACCAAATGCTTGATAGATTTGAATTCTCATCTACAAAGAATGGACCTATTAAGCAAATGAATACCCCTTCATACCAGCTTATCCATAGTTAAAATCTTATTATAAGCCATTAGCCAAAATAAAACATTATTTTTGGGGATGAGGTTTTTTATCCAAAGATCATTCTAGTTATCATCTACATTAACCTAATCCCAAAGGGAGACATATCTATATTTAATAGAGTAAATACCATTGGCATCATTTTTCCAAATAAGAGTATCCTCCTTTGGGAGTAAGTTGATATGAATGTGTTGGAGAGAAATGTTTAAGTCATGTAGGAGATGGGTTTGCTACTATTTTAGATAATTTTTTATGAGAAGTTTTCACTTCTTCCTTCTATTAGTATCCTCCCAATAATATGACACTTTATGACCAAAGGTCTCTTTGAAGAAAGATATTAATTCCAAATCTTGGAAGGAAGAGGCTAAAGGGGAGTTAATCTATGGATTTTTCTAAAATTACACTTTATTACCTCTACCAACATTCCACTTCAAACCTTTTTTGAGTAGATCCTTACTATCTTTCAAATATTTTTAGAACATTGAGCCATTATCTAGGCCACTTTCTAAAAGTAACTAATGACCTTCCCTAGAATTTTAGTATTTATCCCTTATGATATTGGTCCACTGGTTATCTTCCTTGATTACCCTCCATCCATGATTTTCCAAAAGGTCTTGGTTCATGGATATAACCCTTCTTAACCCCGATCTTCCTTTCAAGTTATGGAGACAAGATTTATTCTAAGAGATGAGTGAAAAACTAAATCTTTTTGTAATCCTCTCCATAGGAAGTTTTTTTGAATATGCTTAATTTGATCTACAATCATACCAAGGATGATATATAAAGACATGAAATAAATTGGGATGATTTGAAGTGGGATCTTCAAGATTTGTAGTTTGCTAGCTTAGATTGTAGTTTTCTAGCTCAGGATAGAGAATTCCCTTTCCATCCTGATAACTTTCTCTAAATCCTATCAATGAGGGGGTTCTAAAACTCTAGTTTCATGAAACCCTCAAAGAGAGGAATACCAAGATAAGAGGAAGGGATTTTCTTGATGACATAGAATAGAATCTTAGATATTTTTACTTGAAGGTTGAGTGGGGTATCAATTAAAAAAGGAGAACTTTTGTGGAAGTTTATGTTCTACTTGGAAACCACTTCATAGATTTCAAGAATTTTCCTAAAACACATAGCTTCAAAGACCAAGGTTTCACCCATAATAAATTTGTCATATATGAATTTTTGATGAGTTATAAAATAATTATTAGGGGTAGTTGTGATGCCTTGAATAATGTTAGAAGTTCTATCCTTAACAATAAGCCTACTCAGTTTTTAGCCAGGATGATGAACAAATACAAAGAGAGGGGATTTCCCTGTCTATGCCCTCTCCCTACTAGTAAAAATACCCTAATAAATCCATTGATAATAATAGAAAACATTGGGATAGTTATTAAAGATGCAATCATATTTTTTATAGATTAATTGAAGTCAAATCTGATCAAAATTTTATCAAGGAATTGCCAAGAGACCTAGTCATAGGCCTTATTCATGTCTAGCTTGAGAAGCATACCTTGATTATTAGAGTGATATATTAAATGGATGGTTTCATGATAAATTATTATTCCATTTCAGATCTTACTTATAAAAACAAAAGCTCCTTATTGGTCTAAAATCATTTTATCTAGCAGAAGTTGGATTTTTAGAGAAAGCCCTTTAGTGCAGATTTTATAAAATGTAGTAGACAAGTTGATGGGTCTAAAATCTATCATTTGAGAGCCCCCCTAATTTTTATAAATTAGAAATAGGAAATTATTATTTAATTCTTGGAGTATGGTGTTATCTTTTAATAAGTCCACTACAACCAAACAAACTTTATTATGAATGATATCATATAAAACATGGAAGAAGAAAGGTGGGAAACCATCAGGTCCTTGGGCTTTATCCCCTTGCATAGAAAAAACTATATCCCATATCTCCTTGTCTAAAGGGGAGAGAGGATAGATATGTTATCTTCTTGAGAGACAACCCTTTCAATAAGGTTGACCACTTGATCCTCTAAGTCCTTATCTCAGGGGGAACAAAAGCAAGTAGAGTTTTATAGAAGTTAATGATTTGGGATTCAATTTCTTTCTCCTTATTGAACTAGGTGCCATCTTCCACTTATATTTACATGATGAGATTCTAATAGTGATTCTTGGATGCTAAGATGTGAAATTATTTAGTATTTCTATCACCCTCATTTAACAAAATCTTCATAGATTTTTGCTACCAACAAGTTTTTTCCTCAGCTTCAAAATTATGGAAACTACTGAGAAGATGCTTTTCTTTAAAATATTTATCAGGGGAAGGGCCCAAAATAGAATTTTCCAATTAGATTCTATGGATTTACTCCTCAATGTCATTTTTTGGAGGAAAATATTATTGAAAAATTCTTTGTTCCAAATTTTGAGATTGTTCTTGACATGTCTAAGATTCATGACTAGGATGTACATGGTTGAACCTTGGGCTAGGAATTTCCACCATTCCCTAATAGAATCCTCTAAATAATAGTTTTAGAGCCACATTTTTTTAAATATGAAAGGTTTAGCCTTATATTCTGACATATTATCACTTTGAAAATGAAGTAGATTATGATTAGACCTAATTTTATGGAGGAATGAGAGGGAGAAAGTAGAATTATGGACCCAATTAAGATAGATAAAAAATCTATCTAGTCAAACTTGGATAAGATTATCCCCAAGCCTTCGGTTTGATCAAGTGTATTGGTTTCCCTTTAGATTCACATGAAATAGTCTTGCATCAGTGATAAACTTGTTAAACTCCAACATGCTACCATTAAGGGTGTAGATTCCCCACTTCTTTTCCCTAGAGGACAAGGGAGAGTTGAAATCTCTAGCCACCATCCAACTCAAATTTTTAAAATAATTCTTGATGTCTTTCAAGTTATTATATAACTTATTCCTTTCAAGCATAGAATTTGGAGCATACACACTGGTGAGAGCCCAATTGTTTTTATTGTAGATGTCAAAAAAGGAAATAGAGATGTGGGTCTTGGTTACAAGAAAGGGGGTGCCTTCTAAGATGGAAGGATCCCAAAAGACCACTAGGCTACCTGAAGCACCTCTAGAATTATTGTCACTATAGAATGCTTTGTCCCAAATATTAAATTTGATCTTCAAAAAAAATTCAGCTATCATTTTAGATTCTTGGATCAAAAGAAAGTCTGCTTTATATTTTAAGACTAAGTTTATTGCCAACATCTATTTTGTGGGGTTGTTCAACCCCCTTATATTCCAAGAGAGGAGATTCATTTCTTGTTACTAGGGAAATGTCTAAGGGTCACCTATGTACCCTTTACAATGTGCCTATCTATTTTTTCTATCCTAGAGCTTTGGGATGAGGGTCTACCTAAGGATTTATAATCACAACAGAGTTCCACTTTTTTCTTCCTTTTTATGGTGCACATCCACCCATTTTTTATCAAATGAATCCTTGTATAAATCAAATCCTTCCCCTTTGATAGCAAAAGATCATTATCCTTCAGATGAGTAAATAATTTTGGTCTCCCCATATGATTTAACTGGAGTAAGGAGTGCTTCAAAGGGTGAAATTTATTACAAAACTAGGTCTTTATCCAATAAAAGGGATTCATAAGTCATGGTACATGAGGAAATAAGACTAGAGGTGTCATGAAGGATATTTTAAGAAGGATGGGAGCTGACAGGGGACATAAACATGACTTCAACAAGAATTTCCTTTAGAGGGGAAGCCACAACTAGGTTGGGTTAGGGAGGTCTAAGTATCCTCAGAGTCATAAAAGGTCTTAGCAAGTTAATAGTATAGAGATTTCCCCCCAAACTGATAGGATCTAGAGCTAGTTTATAGGAGGGGGTAAGGGGGATTCGAGGAGGGAAGAAGGGGGATGAGTGGGGGGAAAGGGAGAGGGAGGAATGGGAATGTGGGAGTAGGCCTTGTTTGGGAGATGGTGCTAGGGGGATTTGAGGGGAGAGGGAGGGGGTAGGAGGAAGGGGAAAGGGAAGAGGGAACTTGGTCATAGGATTTTTTGACCTAGGAGGGAGAATGGGGAATGGGTGGCTTCATGAATAGGGGAAACTCTTTAGGTGAGTGGTTTAGGACATCACAAGTTTTGTAAATATTTAAATCTCTTTTAAATTTGATTATTTTATTATAGATCTTGTACTTGGATTTGATCTTGATAGAGTGGATTAAGGGTTTATCAATGAGAATGAAGACACAAACCCTAGATATAATAATCCTTCATCTAGATCTAATGACTAGATTGATGGAGATCAATTGACAAAGATCCCTGGTAATCTAAAAAAATGATCTCTGATTCCCAAAATTTTAGGGGTGGCTTTAGGAAACTAATATAGATAGGAATGTCCTCCAAGATTGAGTTATCGAGGTTAACTCCTACCTTCCACTTGTAAAATACTAACAACCAATTTCCCCATGAACCAAGGCCCTCCCATGAGGATCTTTAAGGTGTCTTCAATATGGGAGAAGTTGATAAAAAATAAATTCTTAGGCATGGATATAATATCAATTTGCCCTTTTAGTTTCCATTTGAGATTAACCCATTTGTGAAAAGAATCTATATTTAGTCTAAAGTTATTAAACTTAGCCATGATAGAATTCAATAAGGATGAATCAATTATATCAATGATAACATTAAAAAATTCAAGACTTACCTCCTTCCTTTTAGTTGAAGGGACCATCAAACAATCTTCCATGTCTACTTGATGACTTTCACCAATGACCAGATCCATCCATGATGAATGATTTTTACATTTGGTGGGATTAGAAATAGTGAGTTGTGGACCTAGGCTCAAACCCTCCCCAAGTACCAACTGATTCTTCATGTTGTCTGATGAGTGAGGAACCTTTTTTGAATCTACCTTTTTTGAAACTATCAGAGATAGCAGGATTGTCAGGAAGCAACTCTCCTTCCTCCCACCCATCATTGGAATTTAGAATTCATACAACATCTATTATTTTTCCTATCGTGAGCCATATTTTGGGGATGAAACATTATTAAAATTGACTTTGACATTGTAAATGGTCAAGAATTTTGGGGATGAAATTGTGTTTGAATTGTGATAGGATTGCACCTACCTTTCTTTAGTTTTTTCACATTGATTTTATGTTTGTGGTCAATTATTTTGGTACCAAAAATCTATAATAGTTGATCCAATATTGAAATTCCCTTTCTTATTTATTTTTTCTAGATTGTCTTTCTTAATATATTAATTATAATGTAATGCATTTAGAATTTTGAATACAAATTTTATTATGTTTTTTCATTTAATGTTCCTAGTATTTGATTTAACTTGTTGATTAATGTTAAGTATTGTTAGTATAATATGGTCATATTTTAGTCTTAGTTAGGATGTTAAATAAATATCTTAACTATTCTATTGGTTTCATTCATTTTTATTTTAATCTTCTTGTAATCAACATGTGAAATATCTATGGACTATACAATATACTATCTTCATAATCAATTTTGTAGATTAATGGATTTCCATATTGTCCTTAAAAACTTTCCATTAAGTGGTTGATGTTTTTACAATAGATAGACCAAACACACAATTTTATAACTATGGCTAATTAATGTTGTCAACTCAAAGTATCAAGTCTACTCATTCGGACAAATATATTCTTCTTTTCTACCCTCCCCTTCTTTCCCTTTTGTTTTGTTTTGATGATTCCATGCCTTAGTTTAGATATTGAGATGAAATACAATGAATCATAATGTAAATGCCTTACCAATTGAATAAATTATATAAAAATATTTAGATAAGTAATTAGTAAGTAAATTGGTATAGAATGCTTATATCAATTGAACCTCTAGTGGTAGTAGTTGACGCTCTTAGAGTAAATTTTGTTAAAATACTCAATCCTTGGATTGAACCAACATAAATATTAACATTAATTAGGGTAAATTAATCCCATTATTTTTTCCTCCCTTGTTCCTCTTATAAAATTTAATCCAATAACCATTTTCTAAGTGGCTCAGTTAGAGAAACCAATACTAATAGGTTGGAATATTAGGGGGATTAATCATATCAATAAGCATAGAACTTTTAGAGATTTAAGAAAAAATAATTTGACATGTATTTTAGCTATTCAAGAGACTAAAATGAATAAATTTATGGCTAAAAAAATGAAAAATAAGGTGTGGAAGGAATCAAAAATTTCTAGTGTTAGTTATTTAGTTGATTTAGGAGGGATTACCACATTTTAGGATGATAAGATTATTGAGTGAGAGGTTTTGCTTAATAATTCACATCACCTTGAGATTTTTTATGATAAGAGTCATGATTTCACTTGGATCCTTTCAAATTTTTATGCACCAAATACACATACTGCTTGACATAGATTATGGAATGAGCTTAGTATCTTAGATATAAATATGAGAATATAATTTTGATGATAGTAAAATATTTAAATATTATCCTTAATCTAAAATAAATGAAAGGTGGTGTGTATGAATTAATTGAAATTATGGATTATATTTATACTAATGGCCTTTTGGATGTTTATTTAAAAGCCTCTCCTTACACTTGGATAAATAGGTAGTTAGGGTAAAATCTTACCCAATTTAGACTAGATCATGTTTTTATTTCTATTAATTGGTTAGTATCCAAGGATTTTTATTTATATTCTCTCCCTAGAATTGGATCTAACCATAATTCCCTTGCTCTTTATTTGGATGATAATATTAAGAAGGATAGAACCCCCTTTATGTTTGACCATAGGTGGTTTTCTCATCTAGCTATGGTAGATAGAATAAAATAATGGTGGAACATTAAGATTTTAGGGACTACCATGTTTAGATTGGGAAAAAAATTAAAAATGTCAAAAAAATGTTAAAATGTAGACTAGAGATATTTTTGGTAATATCTTCCACCAAAAATATAATATTGGATTTCTCTTATTATCTTGGAAGAGCATTTTTCTGAGAGTGGAATTACCAAGGAGAAAATTATTAAGGATAAAGTCCTCTTAAGTGATTATTATTCCATTTTGTTCCATTAAAAATACTTTGGAGATAGAATTATAGGGCCATTTGGATGAAATAAAGAGACCAAATTACTAATTTATTCCACATGTAAACACTCAAATATAAAATCCATAATCGAATCTTCAAAATTCTGAAGGATGATGGTACTCATTTTTGATGCATTAATAATTAAATAAGAAGCTATTAACAATTTCAATAATATATTTGATGCTATTGATGATTTTAAATGTGATTTGCTTTAAGAGTTTCTTGGTAATATTCATTATTTGATTTATCTTCAAGATAATATAAGTGTACTAAATACTATAATAGATTAATATGTCACATTAATGGTCTTTATGTTAAATAAAGGTAAGGCCCCAGGTCCTAATGGTTTTGCAATGGTTTTTTTTCAAAATTTATGTGAGATTATCAATTTTGATTTATTGGAAGTTGTTGATGAGTTTTTTTATTCTATAAAGATGCTTATTGAATTTAATAATACTTTCATGGCAATTATTCCCAAGAAAAATGGTTTTACAACTTCTAAATACTTTCATCCCATTATCTTGTGTAATTAAATATACAAGGTCTTCAATAAAATTATGGATTTGAGAATTCATCCATTGATGAAAAATATCATTTCTAATAATCAAGGGGGGGTTTCCTAGTAGTGAAATTTAGGATGGGATAATTGTAGTGGATGAAACCATTCATTCCATGGGAAAGAGAAAACAAATAGGTATCATCTTCAAATAAAACATGAGTAAGGTGTTTGAGCAAGTTGATCGGAGAATATTAGATGTTGTGCTAAATAAATTTGGATTCCACCCTCATATATGTCTCTTTATTCATAAATATGTTTCTAATCCTATGTTTTCCATTCTTATAAATGTAACTCCTACTAGTTTTTTTTTCAATAAAATGGGCATAAAATAGGGTATCATGTATCCTTATCTTTATTTATCATTATTTAAGACTCCTTGAGCATAAATTTGTTGGATATTATTAGAACTTTAAATTTAAAAGTTTTTAAGGAAACTAATGCAGTAGAACCTACTCTTCATCAAAAATTTGTTGATGAAACTATTGATCTTGATATTGCTTCATTTGAATAAGCTAATGATTTCAAAAATATTTTAATAATCTATGAAGATATATCTTAATAGGTGGTAAAATTTGATAAAATTTATTTCTTATTTTTCAATAGTCCCATTTTTAGACAACTTAAAATTACTCAAATCCTTGGGTGCCAAATTTACACTGCCTTCAAATTATTTGAGAATGCCTTTTTTTGTAATTTTGCATATTCATCTATGGAATGTCCTCATTGACATGTTTCAAAATAAATTATCTAGTTTGAAATTGGTGGTTATTTATTAATTAGGTAAGATATTGCTAATAAAAATTCTATTTATAAGTCTTCTTATTTATCTCATGTCTCTTTTCAAAATTTCGTAAGTTGTTCAAGAGAAGTTAGAAAGGATTAAAAAAAATGTGGTCAAGGGTTGAAGAAAATAATGTTAGAAGAAAAATGAATAAGAGGGGGGGTGAATAAATTTTTTAAAACATTTCATTAAATTTACCTTAGACCATCATGAACCATTCAAGCAAACATATAGATCTAGAAAGCATAAACACTTATCCACATAAGCATGAAATACAAGAACACATCATATATGTGGTAAAACCTCAAGGGAAATAAAACCAATTTAAATCTATAAATTTACTATAGTATTATAACACATTTACCAAATTTATTGAAGCATCAAATTCAAATGGAACACAAACCCCAACTATCTAAACACCCATTTGACTAGGCTATATCAAGCACCCACTTGCAAGGAGGCACCAACCCCCTAGATGACTCAACACCAAATCATCCACTTGATTGATTTGATCAACTTAAAAACACTATGTTTCTCTTGAAATATATGATGAAAACCTTATTTAGTTCTTCACACTCTTTAACCCTGTCAAACTACCTTCTTGGCTTCTTCTCTCAACTAGGTCTTTTCAAGAATGATTAGGTTTTATGACCTAGATATTCATATTCAAACACAATATCAGATATTAATTAATGATATTCTAAATTAATATAATGGTCTAAAATACCTCTTAATTCTTAATAATATGTTATATTTTTAGCTTCCTCTCTACTTATTCAAATAGGCTTAAAATTGCCTTGTATATATATAAACCTCTTGTTCATACACCTCTTGGTCAGACATACACACTTGACCTCTTAGGTATGACATATAATAGGTATTATTACATATTTTTGACATTAATAAAATTATATTTTATTCCAGTTTTATTTTTTTGATGACTCAATTAGACCAAATCCTTCTATAGGTCTCATGAATACCTAATTACATTAGGCCTACTTTAGGACATGTTACATTATGAACCCTTAGAACAATTTAAAACTCCAAAAATAGTACTAAAATATCATATAATAATAAAATAATCCTTATAAAACATCATTTTAGAACCATGACACCTTTTAGGTTTAACCACCACTTGAAACACTCTATTAACACTATTCACATTAGGCCTTTGAACACACAAAAAGTCTATCTTGAACAAATGAAGATAAAACATCATTTATCCACAAAAAAATGATAATAAATAAATTATAATAAACTAAAGTACCTTGAAAAAAAGACCATATACATTATACACTTCAGTTTGGGTCATAGACCCTCAAACTCATTACTATAACTCACTCACTCAAAACTACCAGTTTACCTCAAAGACCAGTCATGGTGACTTTAAACTCCAACACCTATGTAGAGACATTTAAAGAATCATGATGCATTAATATTAAACTTTTACATCTCCAAAAAATATTCAAATAAAATAATCATATGTTCTAATGAAAATATTGGTCTTATAAACCAATTTGTTGACCTTACTACACATAGACCTCACTAAGCCAGACAGGTCAACTTGTGAACAAATTTATAAAATATTCACTTAAATATAAAACTTTTAAAAGTCCTAAATAAAATTTCTATGAATTTTGTGTCATATCATGAAAACACATTCTAATTCATCTTCTCACTATTGCCTAGGTTTTTTACTATTTACACCATTAGGCCTGTTAGGGACTAGCTGACTTAAATGACCAATTTAGAACATTTTAGGACTCTAACATATATATAAAAATTAATTGAAATTAAACATGAGTGTATAACTTATTCCTCCATCCATTTTCTTAGTATGTTTAATGAAAATTTTGACTTCTAAAATAACTTCTTCAGAAACAAGCCTATAACTCAACATTTTATCTCTCCTCTCTCTAACCAATACCAAATCAAGGTACCTAGGAGATTTCAATAAAATATCCAATATATTACCTAAAAAATTTAATCCATCTTGAGCACTTTTTAGTAACATCTTCAACATCAAGTATTTATTAGGGTTCTAAGAGGGTTTAAACTAGTTTCTACTCTTAACGATCATTCATAAAGCATAGCTCCGTAATTCAAAAATTACCACCTAGAAATTTTAACTAATAAAATTCCAAATCTACCATTAAATTCTTAGGTTCCCATGTACAGGTGTGATGATATAATGAGCATAATCAAATCCTTCTCATGTTGATAATCCTTCATTTTGAGAACTCAAGAGACCCTTAAACAACTTTTCATTCCTTTTCCTTCACACAATGACCTCAAACTACACAAACAAACTTGAAACAACATACCTCACCTCCAAAATTTCTTAAATTAACTTAAACACCTTGAAATATGATCATGACCCCTAATTAGGCCACACACACACTCTTTCTCTCTTTGCTCTTTAGGCCCTGACCTATAAACCACATTAGGACTTAAAAATAACATTCATGCCTCTTTCTATGTACTCTATACATAAATAAAATAATCAATAAACCTATCTCATGCTTAAAAATTCCATATATCCTTCACCTACCTTGACAATAGACCATGATACCTCATTAGGCCAGGTAGGGTATAGGAGTGGTCTAGGTTTAGACTTAGTTTAAATGTCTTACCCTTGTAGGCTCACTCTGAGACTCTCATGAGTGATCTAATACCTCACATACATGCTCAATAAGCCTCATAAAACCACTCATGTTTTTGTGAACTCACCTTAGCAAGCCACCATGCTCAAAATTTCTCATAATGTCTCTTCATGCCATGACTAGGCTTAGGCTACTTTAAAGACCTATACCTTCATATAACCATAACGAATTAGTTAAATTCAAATTATATTTCATGAAAACATCCTTAAATTAAAACACTCTATTAATGTCACTTGTCACATTAACATATTTCCAACTAGGCACACTCTCTCAATGAAATCAACCTCATGTAAGATTCACCTTTGACACCTTGATCTTTGCCTTCATGCAACCATAAGACATAAGTTTACTTCAAATTATCCCTTGAATTAAAATTATATTTTTTATTCAAACATCTTCCATGACCTATAAATTACATGCTCACACCACTCATGCATACTTATTTGTCATCATACCTTCACAAGAACCTTGTCTTATTATGCACATACCTCAATGACCACTCACCATGCACCTTCACTAAATGCACCTTGATATAAATGGCATCAACATTGACATTAATGAAAGAAACATGACCAAAAACTCCCCCTTTATCATTAATGTCAAATAGACTACAACTTGATCATTCTCATCTCCCCATTTTAGTCTTTCTTTCCCCTTTTGACATTAATGAAAAAGGGTCTTCCAAAAACTACCATCTGATTATTGAACCTCAAGAAACCATACTTCTTATGACTTCTACCTCACTATCTTGACACTTAAAAACATATAGATAAATGTCTCCCCATGAGATGATGCTTATCATCACAGACACTAGATGACAACTCTCATAGACTGGTCATTCTCTCAAAAAGGTACATCTCCCTCTGGTATTCATTCTCCCAGAACTAGATATTTTCTCAAAAAAAAATGATCACACCTGCAACATCTAGAATTACACCTTCTTGAAACAAAATCTTAATACATAGAATATGAAGCATTATAGGAACATGATCACCCTCACTTGATGCATACCTCCTTAAAATGAACTTAGATCATAAGATCACTCACCTATCCTTAAGATGATTGATATGACTCAAACCTTTGATCACACACTAAGATACCATATTCTTGACATTGCCTAAATAATTAGAGACTCACCATTTTTATTGATAGCTTGATCTCACCACATGAGTCATTAATACTTTAAAACCATATCCATCTTCCTTTAAACATCTCTTAATACCAACAACACTTACAAATTGATCAACATGTCTTCATGATAGATTCTAAGCTTCCACTGTCTAATGAGTGTCTCCATGAAGCCTATTAAAGTGGATCCTTACCATAGGGCACTAGAACAACAAAAAATTAGGATATTCTTAGATGTCCATGCTCTCACAAGATTGGTGATCTTGTAGGATCCTTTTAGTATTTATTCACCTCTTTAGTTTGGCCTCTTTAATATCCATGTGGTCTACAATATGAGCTGATAATGAACACTTTTGATACTCTTCAGTATTTGGTATATGATTTACCATATAAATCAATCCACTTTGGCTTGTATACTAATCAAGACTAATATTAACTATCTTTGGCTTCCACACCTTGGTCTATCTTATTTCTTGATATCTAAGAGCTTGAATCTTCTTTTTTTATCTTGATGATTCATGATGATAGAATCTTTCAATATGACCAATGTTAATAAAATTATAGAAAACAATGTAACTCATATATCGTTACTAATGTTGACTATGACTCCTTTCATAGTCCCATTAATACTCATTCTTGGAGGGTATTATATACTATCTTATTCTATGATCAAACTAACTACATGATAAATAGTAACCATTGAATGAATTTGCATACCTTATGGAATTAGGCTATATAATATAATTTTATTAGAGGTATAATAAATAAGACGGGGTTGAATTATTTAATCAATATATTTCAAAACTTCAAACTAAATCATATAAACCCTCAATCATACACCATAAGAAATCAAGAAGTAAATAACCCACTCATAACAATGAATATGAAAGATAAACAAGATAACACAAGATCTATGTGGGAAACCCTCTTGACAAAGAATACCCACTCTCAATCCTAAAACCACATGTACTAATTTTCCTATAATATTATTACAAACAAGATACTTTAGTGAATCACCCACCTCACAAGGATCACCAACCCCTAAAGATGACAAGCACCAAGTTCCCAATGATGTTCAGTACCAACACAACATCTATAAAATAAATAAAATATAACCTTTATTGTTTCTCAATCTGATGGAAATACCCTATTAAATAACCTCCTTTAATCCTCTTCACTCATTCAAGCCGTCACATACAAGCAGGGCATCCAAAATAACCTTTGGATCAGGTTACACACCACTTATTTTCATGCATCAAACCTATAAGTTCAACATTAAAATTATGAACAAAAAGACATAAATGTAATCCAAAATTTTATCTACCTCTCAAGACATCCTCATGGATCTCAAAACCTTTACAAATATTTTCACTCATCTACACCCAACTTTTAAAACTCAAATAGGCCAATTATGCCTAGTATTTATACCATACACTCATATAACCCATCTTGTTCAACCAAGATACTTACCATACTTTCTATACCTTTGAAATATGTATTCACACACATTACATGGGTAAAACACTTAACTATATAGGTCATCAATTATTCCTTAAGACTCAAATCCTCTATTAGGCCTTAATGAGACCTAAAATTATTAAGCCTTCACATCCACACATTACTCTTGAAAATCCTTGGAAAAATTTAAACTTTTACAAATGATGATAACACATATAACATATCTAAAATAGACCCTTTCTAACTCCCTCATGATTACATTCCACCTAGAACACAAACTCAACACTTTAACCTACCAATTAGGTCTCCTCACTCTTTAGGCCTTTAAACATAGAAAGCACATTCTCAAACTTATGAAGAAAAAATAAATATTTAACACATACATATGATTATATCACATGGGTGAACCAATCAAGACCTATGATACACCTCCACATGATTTAGACACTTCAACACAAGCTCTAAACACTCAAATCAACTCTCTCAGAATGACCACTTAGACTGGTCATACATAGTCAAGCTATTTTGACTCTCCATATCTGATTAGGGGCATACAATGACATATTTTTTTTCATAATCCTTATCCACTTATATAACATCTCCATACTAATTTTATTATTCAATTCTTATCTAAACATCTTTAACTCACTCTTGTAGCATGGTCACTCAATCTACCAATGCATTTAATAAACATAGTCAACTTATAAGCAATTGTTCACACTAAATATGGATTAGTCAAACCTACATAATACACATATATGGTCCTCATGGAGTATAAAACACTCTTAAATATTTATTTCATATTTAAACATCAAGAAACTATTAAGGAATATTCAATTACCCTTCTCAAGTCACTTACAGACCATGTTCAAACACATAGTCAACTTTGGAGATCAATAAGTTTTACTGTACAAAAAATAAGTCCTTATAATTAGATTATACAGATGATTATTTAAGTCCTATTAATTTTTTATTTTTACATCATCATTAAATTATGCATATATCAAATGTTTTGGATTAAACACTACAGACTAGTTTTTTCTTTATTAATTTGAATATTCAAATTCCAATGGTCACTATTCAAACATTAAATATCAGACAATTTGTCATCATCTCATGCTCCCTATAAAATTTATAAAAATACACACCATTTATATCCTCATAAGTACCTTTTTATTTACCTTATAATTCTCATTATTGATCTGAGATCCTCACTTCCATGATAGAGCCATTTGGTAGCCCTACGTACCATTATTGACTATTTGACTTTGAACCATGTCAATATTTAATTCTCTTTTACCACTTGGTAGCCCCATATGCTTTCTAAGCATCCTTTGACATATTAAATTAATACACACTATTGGATCACCACTAAAAATATAATTCATTTTGTTTGATCATTATCTATCCAAATTAAATTCTCTCCATTATATCTATGATCCGATTAAATTCTCACCATAGATATTTGATAATGTAAATTTGGTTAACTATGGGAACTTAGTGAATTCTGCGTTAGAAGCCAACTTCTCACCTTAATAAATTTTGTTATGCTCAACCTCATGACCTCAAATTTAAACCATAGGATCACCTTTAATAAGGTAGTCAATCCATGTATCAAACTAATCTTTAAACCTTCACATGTGTGAAATATGATGTCATTAATGTACTCATTTAGCCTTATCTATCAAGATAACTACTTAAACCTAGACACTCATATGATCATTTTGATGAGTTAATTTAAATTTTATAAGCATTATAAGAATAAATAACACCCCATAGGGTCTCTAAAACATATCCATACCATTAATTCCATCACTAATTTAACCATTAAAGAACCATGCAAGAACATTGAAGCACATTAAATCATATTTTGTCATTATCAATCTAGCACACATGTCACTTCATCAACATCCTTTGTTACCTTGGAGACATCATTAACAAACCTCCAATAATATCCTGCTTTGTCATTGATGTCAAACACTAATACAAATCTTATGCTTAGACTTTGGCTCTCTCTTTAATTAATTTATCCCCCTTTGAAATAATTATAAATTTGGATCAAATCTTGATCTTACGGACCTAAAAAGACTTCAAGGACAAATAATATAAAATGACCACCTTTGAGAGATGATAAAAACTCCCCTTAGCATTTCATATACCTATTATTGCCTTGAGCATCTCAAACATGCTTCATGACTACACTCTTATTTTATAATACATAGCTTCTATGAAGAGAAAATATACATGAACATCAAAAAATGTATGAACTTACCTTGAAAACATGAAGAGGGATTCCCCTAGGTCACCTAAACTTAGCCACCCTTTAGAGAATCTTTAGACCATTTCCAATAATGATGAATCAACATAATTACTTTCACCTTCTCTCTAAATTTTACTACACAGTCCTATGATCCTAGGACCTAACCATGTACAAAGCTCCCCCTTTGATTATGCATGAGGATTCAATATATTATAAAAAACATGTGACTTGGTTTGATCAAGTCATCATACAAATATGATTAAAATCACAAACATATTCATATATCCACCATGACTAAGGCATCTCACATATGATCTCCCTCACATCATTTACATCTCTCCAAGCCTTTCAAGGTATCTAAGTTATCCCCCCTAACTCCACACTCCACTTTGATCATGATATCTTCAAAAAGACCTCTCAATGAACTACATCTACCAGCAACTCTTTAAAACTATCCATAGTTAGTTAATATCCTTATGAAACCACTAATACATCTCATATCTTCATTAGATAAACTTAAAATATTGAAGAAAACATGAATAAATACCATATGGATCTCAAAATAATTTCCTTTTATCCTCTACAAAACATCATGGTTTGGAACCTTTTCAAATCACTCTCATGGAACTATCTCATCTTTAAAAAAATTGTGAAGTCCATGATAGACATAGTTTATCATATACAGAACTCTAATACCTTTTTCATGATATCAAATATATGACAACACATTCTCATCATCCTCCATATCAACCTTGTGTATAGTCTTTCAATATTTTATCAATCAATTTAAGCAACATAAATTGATAATTTTTGATCTTTAAGACCAAAAACCTTGAACACACCTTGAACACAATAGAATAATATAAATATATATTTCTATGAAAAACAATTTTTTTTGATAACTCACCAACCTTGATTAGATACCTAGATACTCCCATTCCCTACATGGAGACCTTACATACAAAACTTCATTATTTACCATATTGACTAACTAGATCATCCATACAAGATTGGCTAGCACTTTGACTTTAGGATCACTGTCCTTGAATATATCTTCTAAATCATTTTATCACAAAACTTTGGAGTAGTTACATAACACTCATTGCTCCCACTTAACCAATCATATCTTCTCATGACCTTTCTTCTCTTACAATATCAACAAAAACTCAACTAGCATCCACTATGCTTCCTTTTGCTAAAAAGTGTCTCTTTGAAGCCTAGAGAGAGGCACCCCTAACCCATAATGTCCTATAAAAATGTGAAACTAGGAGTTTCCCACAACTCTTCACATTCTTTCTCCTTATTGGAAAATTTTTAAAAATGATTCTTCTTCTTCTTTGGCTTGACTAAATCAACTTGTCTATCTTATTTATCTCTTTCCTTTTCTTCTAGGATGATATTGACAATACATGGAGAAAATAAATATTCTTAGCATATTTTTTCACTTGAAGTACCGGTATCACACTTCAAAACATCAAAACTTAACATTTTTAAATGATGTTATTTATATCAAAATTTCTCAATAGTATCATGATGTTCACTTGCATTTTCTTCATTCCAAAAATGAGTAGATAATGAGATCCCTTGATTCTCTTCAACCACTATAGCATTCTCTACCATGGAAAATAGTCCACTTCGACCTGTAGACTGATTATGGCACATACTTTCCACTTTTGGTTTCTATATTTTAACTTGGCTTCTTACTTACACTCTAGGAGTCTAATTAAACTTATTTTGACTTGATGGCATTTATTTTCAAAACCTAGCAATGTGACCAGTCTTCTTATAGTTGTAGAAAATCATTCTTCTTGAAGTGAACTCATATTGTCTTACCTTGTTCAGACAAAATATTATAATGTGTCCTATGTCATAATAACTATAGCACTCACTTTGACTCACAACATTTTGTTACTAATTCTATTCATAGTTCTAAGTGAATTCATTCCGAGAAGGTCTTATGCACTCTCTAGCCGTATGTCTGAATTGATCACAAGTATAGCAGTAACCATTGAAATTTGCATACCTTATGGAATTTGGTTATCTAATCTATTTTGTCCTCATTATTTCAACACACTCATTTTTTGAATGATGATTGATCTTCGAGGTCTGATTTTCCTTGTTCACATTGATCTTTATCTTGTCTTGAGTTACATTCTTTAGTTCTTCTTTATAACCAAGTCTAGTTCTATCACTAGAATGATTTTAACTATTCAGAATGTTATCTAGATCACTTGAGATATTTATAAACATCACATATGAATTCATATTACTAGATTCATTTTCTAACATAGATTTTCATTACTCATATTTAATTAAATACCTTGAACACTCATCTTCTTTAGCTTTTAGGATTGTAAATAGGATTTTAAATTGACAATTGAGATGCTTGACTATATCTTCATACTCCTTGGTGTCTTCATTTATTATTGCATCAAACAAACTAAATTTATATTCATAATAACTTATTTGAGACTTCAACTTATTTGTTTTTTTCTTCTCAATATTAAAATCTTCAAGGGCATTCATCAATCTAGTCTCACAATTTACCTTGTTTTCTTCATCATTTGTATCACCTAAACCACCTCTAAACCATGTTGATTCTTATTGATATGAGCATCTACCTTCTTCAACTATAAATAAACTTCATCTTCATCAAGATAATTATCTTCATTATTATACTCATAATCATTTCCATCATTCTCATTAGATGATATATAATATCCCTTAGTGTAGAGACTCCTCTTATCCTTGTAAAACTTCTTTTGGATATTATACCTTTGAAATTATTCTTGATCTTATCATACCTAAATTTATTCTTTTCATTATCATGATATTTTTCATGTCTTTCATTATAATTTCCCTTGTGCTTATGGGGATATTTATTGGTAAAGTGACCTATCAATCCATAATTGAAACATTTGAAGGAAAGTTTACCCTTAAACTTGCCTACACCTATTTTCAATTTTCTTTTCAACAAACTTATTAGTTCAACATCATGAATATCATAGATCTCATCATCATTGAACTTATTATATTGGAATATATTCTTATATTATTTTATACATTTAAATTTTCTTCTTTCGTTGGTGGTTTTCCCTCATTAACTCTCATCTCATAGGCAGAAAGAATGACATACAATTCATCCATCTTCATTTTTTTGAGATCATTAATTTGTTCTATAGTATAAAATTTTGAATGAAATTTGAAAGTGAGATACCTTAATACACTTTACACTACAGTTCCTTATTCAATAACCTCTCCCATGCCTTTGATCATGTTCACTACCTCATCAACTCTTAGAAGATAAGAAGACACAATAGTCTCTTCCTTCATTTTGAGACATTCAAATTGCCTTCGATAGGTTTATAGTTTGGCCAACTTGAATTTTTAATCTCCTTCATAGATGAAATTAAATTTTTTCAAAATATCCTTAGTATAATTGTAATGGATTACATTGGTGAAATCAACCTCAAAAAGATCATAAATGATAGCATTTATAGCTTTGGAATTGTTCTCACTCAAATTCTTGTCTACAACACTATTTGGATAAGTAGGTGGCATGGAATAACCATCCAAAATAGATTTCCAAGTGTCAAACCCGAAGGATATGATGTAAGTATTTATTCTTGAACTCTAGAAAGTATAATTAGATCCATTTAATAGTGGAGTTTACTTAATAGATAAACATTGAGAACTTTTCATTGTACCTAAGATTTCCTTTGATTTGTAAAACTTGTACAGAAGGTCCTACTATGATACTAATTGCTAGAGGTAAAGTCACTAGGGGGTTGAATCAATGAATCAATATATTTCAAAACTTAAAACTAAGTCCTTAAAACCCTTAATCATACACCATAAACAATCAATAATCAAATAACCCACTCATAGTAATGAACATGAAAGATAAGCAAGATAACATAAGATCTATATGGGAAACCCTCTTGGAGGAGAAAAACCAATTTCAATCTTTCAAACTCATGGACTAATTATCTTATAATATTATTAAAAACAAGAAAATTTAGTGAATCACCCACTTCACAAGGAGCACCAACCCCTAAAGATAATAAACACCAACTTGCCTATTATGTTGAGCACCAACATAACATATATGAAATGAAAAAATCCAAAACTTTGATTAATTCTCAATCTAATGGATAAATCCTATATGAAAACCTCCTTCAATACTATTCACTCAATAAAACCTTCACATATAAATAAGGCATCCAAAATAACCTTTTGGATCAATCTACACACCTTCACTTGTTTTCATGCATTAAACCTATAAGTTTAACACTAGAATTATGAACACAAGTTAATAAATGTAATCCAAACTTTTATAAACCCCTCAAGGAATCCAAATGGATCTCACATTCTTCATAAATATTTTCTCTCATTTACACCCACCTTTTAACACTCAAATAGGCCAATTATGCCTAGTATTTATACCATGCACTCATTTAACCCATCTTGGCCAGACAAGATGCTTACCATAATTGTTATAAATTTTAAATAAGTCACCAAACATGTTACATGGGTGAAAAAATCCATTATATAGGTCATCCATTAGTCCTTAAGACTCAAATACTCCATTAGGCCTTAATGAGAACTAAAATAATTAAGCCTTCATATCCACATGTTATTCTTACAACCTCTTGGACCAGTTTCATATTTTACAAATGATTTTAACACATATAAATTTTATATAATATACCTGTGATAACTCCCTCATTATTTCATTCCAACTATAACACCAGCTCAACACTTGAACCTACCAATTAGGTCACCTTGCTCTTTAAGCCTTTAAACACAAAAAACATAGCCTCAAACTTTCGAAACACCAACTTAAGTATTTCACATATAAATATGATTATATAACATGGGTGAACCCTTATATACCTATGATACAGCTCTAAATTATTTATACACTTCAACATAGGCTCTAAACACTCAATTCAACTCACTCAAAATGACCACTTAGACTAGTCACACATAGTCAAATTACAGTCAAGTTATTTCAACTCTTCATATCTAATCAAGGGAATATAATGACATATAATAATTATATCATAAGCATTATATACTTTTATAACATCTCCATATTCATTTTATTCTTAAATTATACTTAGAACACCTTCAACTCACTCCTCCAACTTGGTCACTCAATCTGCCAATGCATTCAACAAACACAATCAACTTCTATGCAATTTTTCACACTAAATATGGATTTTTAAAACCTAAATAATCCATATATATGGTCCTAATGGAGTATAAAACACTATATAATAGTTATTTCATCTTGAAACATCAAGACACTATCAGGGAATCTTCAATTACCTTTCTCAGGTCACTTATACACCATGGTTAAACACTCAGTCAACTTTGGAGCTCAATAAATTTGATTATACAAACAATCAATCCTTATAAATAGATTTTATGGATGAGATTTTAATTCATATTCAATTTTTAGTTATACATCATCATTATGTATATATCAAAAGTTATGGCTTAAACACTACAGACTAGTTTTCCCTTTGTTAATTTGAATATTAAAATTCCAACGATCATTGTTTAAACATTAAACATTAGACACTTTATAATAATATCATGCTCCATATAAACTTTGGAAAAATATTCACCATAAATATCCTTATAAGTATCCTATTCTTTTCCTTTCAATGCTCATTATTGATCTTAGATCCTTTCCTCTATGATCAAGCCAATTGGTAGCCCTGAGTGCCATCATTAACTATTTAAATTTAAACCATGCCATTGATCTCTATATACATGATTTAATGTACAAAATTATATATTTTTAATCCTCACAGTATATCTTAAATCCTTTCTTATGATATCAATCCACTTGGTAGTCTAGTGCGCCTTTTGTAGTCAGTATCCAATGCTCTTTTGCCACTTGGTAGCCCCGCATGCCTTTTGAGCATCCTTTAACATATTGACTTAATATGTACCATTGGATCACCTAAAAATATAATGTGCTCCATCATATCATTATGTGGTAAGATTAGATACTCACTGTTGTATATGTGATTTGATGAAATTCTCACCATGGATCTTTGATAATGCAAATTTGGCTAAGTATGGGAACTTATTGAATTTTACCTAAGAATCCAAATTTGCACCTTAATAAATTTTTATACGCTCAACCTCATGACATAAAATTTGAACAACAATATCACCTTTCATAATTTAATTCATCCATATATCAAAATTATCTTGAAACCTTCACATATGTGAAATATGATGTCATCAATCTACTCACTTATCCTTATCTATCAAGATAATTTCTTGAACCTAGACACTCATATGACTATTATGATGCATTCCTTTTACTTACATAATAATTATAAGCACCCGTAACACCCCATAAGGTCTATTCAATATGTCTATACCATTACTATCATCCATCAGTTACTTCATTACGTCAACCATTGAATAACCATGCTAGAACATAGAAGCACATTGAAGTACACTTTGTCATTGTCATTCTAACACACATGTCACCTCATCAACATCCTTGGTCATATTGGAGACATCATTGAAAAACCTCCAAAAAAATTGAATTCATTTTATTCTTAAGGTTGACCTTATTTTTCACATTAGCATTCTCCTTATCATCCTTTTGATATAGTTTGAAACTAAGACTTACCTTATCATTGGTAGACTTCTGACTACTCAAAATGTCATCTAGAACCTCAGTTATCTTTTCAAATTTCTCTTAGGTTTTCATCTTGGTAGTTTATAGATATAATTCTAACTTTAAATAGTCCATTTATAAATCATACCTAGTGCATTCTTATTCCTAAGTCTCTAGGATATCAATGACTATCTCCATATAAGTTTTAACCTGATTGATGATATCATCATGCTCCTTATATGTGTTACTTAGTCTATTTTTTAAAAAACCAATATTATCTTCATATTCCTTAACTAATGATCTTAGTTTCTAATTCTTCCTTCTTTAGAACTTTAACTCTTCTAGAGCACTCACTAATTCTAAGTCAAGGTTCACTTTAACCTCTTCTTCATCTATTTCTACATCATCCATAAGGCATTTCCCTTTAGCGAAACCCTTGTTATATGTTTCTATAGCAATGAACAAGGTTTCATGTTGTCATACTCATTAATTTTATCATCACTATCAGATGTACTTATGTCACTTACATTAGATGAGTTATTATCTTCTTTGTTATAGAAACTTCTCTTATTCTTGTATGTTACTTTATTTCCTTCATACTTCCTAAAACTTTTATTGATTTTTTCAGGCTTATATATCTTGTTATCATCACCATGATGTTGATCACATTGTTCATCATGTTCAGTCTTATCCTTGTTAGGATACTTAGATGCAAAGTGACCAATCTTACCATAGTTGAAACATTTGAAAGGAAACATACACTTGTACATACCATATCCAAACCTCAATTTCCTAACAAACATGGTTATCAGTTAATCATCATTAATAGATGAACATACCTTATCCTTGAACTTATTAGAATTTGACTTCTTCTCAACTTTGAATGTTGTTTCCTTCTTGGGAGGCCTTCCTTCACTTGTTCTCATCTCATAGGCAATCAAGATTCCATGAAGCCCATCCATTTGAAGTGTATTTAGATCTTGCATTTCTTATGTTGTAGACACCTTTGAATCAAATTTATACGTTATATATCTCAATACTTTTTGATAAATTTTAGACTCTTTCACTTCTTCTCTGAGACCTATTATGACAATGACAACTTCATCAACCCTTAACAAGTAGGATGCAATGCTCTCATCTTCCTTCATACTTCAACTTTCAAACTACCTTCTATGCGTCTAAAATTTATCCTTATTCACCTTGGTTTCTCCTTCATCTATAGTATTCAAATTGTCACATATCACCTTGGCTAACTCATCATGAATCACCTTCACAAAATGTACCTCTAATAGGCCATATAGAATGACATTTATTTCCTTAGATTTTCTTTTACTTTCCTTCTTGCTTGTTATATTAATTAGTGGTGTAAGAGGTGGAGTGTATACATCCACAACTAACTACCATATGCCATGACCCATTTACATTAGATGTTTCCTCATTATAATGATCCAATATGCATAATAAGTTCCATTAAAAAATTAAGACTTATTGGTAGAGAAACCTCCTTGAAATTGACTACTAGTCATCTTTGCTTCTAGGATCTCCTTTAGGATGTTAGGCCTGATTTAGAGGACCTAATTTGGTACCAATTTTTGAAATTAAAATTATTTATATGGGGTTGGGGGTGAATAAATTTTGAAAAATGTTTCATTCACGTTCTCTTAAGCAATCATGAACCACTCAAGAAAACACATAGATCTAGCAAGCATAAACACTTATACACATAAGCATGAAACATAAGTACACATAATATATGTGGGAAAATATCAAGGGGAATAAAACCCATTTATGTCTTAAAATTTAATATAGTCCTATAACTAAAAAACCAAATTTACTGAATCTTCAATTTTACATAGAGCACCAACCGCAACTAGCCGAGTACCCACTTGAATAAGCTTTAACAAGTACCCACTTGCAAGGAGGTACCAACCCCCTAGATGAATCAACACAAACTTAGAAAAATAATTTATTTTATCACTTTCATAATGATATGTTTCTATCAAAACATATTATTATCACCTTCTTTATCTCTTCACACTCTTTAACCCTCTCAAACTACCTTTTAGGCTTCTTCACTCAACTAGGTCTCTTCAAGGCTGATTAAGTCATATGATCTTCATATTAATATGGATACACATTAAAATATCTTCATTAAATATCATATAAAATCATATTATGGTCTGTAATACCTCCTTTTCCTCAATAATATGATATATCATTTTCTTTCTCTCTACTTACTCAAATAGACCTAAAATTACCTTGTATATATATAATCCTCTTATTCATACATCTCTTAGTCGGTCGTACACAATTTAAATCTTAGGTAGGCCATACAATATTTATAATTACATATTTTTGACATGAATAAAATTATCTTTGAGTACCTTTTTTTTTCTATCATGACTCAATTAGACCAAATCCTTCTTCAGGTGTCATGAAGACCTAATTCCATTAGTCCTATTTTAGGACACATTATATTATGACCCATTCAAACACTTTAAAATGAAAAAAAAAATATCATGTAACAATAAAATAATCATTAACCAACAACCTCTGATCACCATGACACATTTTACGTCTAATCACCACTGTAAACACTCCATTAGCACTTTTCATATTAGGCCTTTCAGCGTATAGAAAAGTATGTCTTGAACAATTTAAGATAACACATAATTTAGAAACAAAAAAATGATAATAAATAGATTATAAAAAATTTAAAATACTTATAAAACATCACCATATACATTAGATACTTCAAATTACGGCATAGAGTCTCAAACTCATCACTGTAACTCACTCAAAACTACTAGTTTACCTCAAAGACCAGTCATGGTGACATTGAATTCCAAAAAATTTATAGACACATTCAAATAATATTGATGTATGAATATTATCCTATGAAATATCTAGACCATACTAAAATATAAACATCATATGGTCTAGTGGCAATTGTTAATCTTACAAACTAATTTATTGACCTCACTACACACAAACCTAGCTGAGCCAGACAGGTCAACTTGTGAGCAAATTTTTACCATATTCATTGATTAAAAAACATATAAAAAAATTAAAATGTATTAAAATTAATTAATATCATCTCTATTCACTTTTTTCATCTTTCCATTATGAAAACACATTCCACTTCATCTTCTCACTATTTCCTAGTTTTTTCACTATTTCCACCAGTAGGCCTATTAGTGACTAGCTAATTTAGATGACCATTTTAGAAAATTTTAGGATTATAACATATATAAATACATTAATTTACATAAAAAATTAGCCTCTACCTTATTACTCCATTTATTTTATTACTATGTTCAATGAAACTTTTTACTTCTATAACAACTTCTTTAGAAACAAGCCTATAACTCAACATTTTCTCTCTCCTCTTTCTAAGTAATACCACCTAGAGGTACATGGGAGAGTGCACTAAAATATATAATATATTAATTTATAAATTAAATACATCTTAATAAATATTGAGTAACATATTCAACATTGGGTCTTTATTAGGGTTCTAATAAGGTTTAAACTAATTTCCACTCTTAATGATCATTCATAAAGCATAGCCCCTTAATTAAAAAATTAATGCATATAAATTTTAGATAGGAAACTTACCCATATACCATGATATATTAGGTTCCCATGAATTTTTTTGATAATCTAACAATCACAATAAAATCCTTCTCAGGTTGAGAACCTTTCATTCCGAGTACTCGAGAGACTTATAAATAACTTTTCATGCCTTGTCCTTCACACTATGAGATAAAAATACATGAAAAAACTTAAAAAAACATACCTCACATTTTAAAATTATTAAATTATCTCAAAAACCTTTAAATATGATTGTGAACCCTTATTAGGTCACACTCTCTCTCTTTTTGTTGTAGAGGCCTTGACCTACAAACCAAAGTAGGCCTTAAAACTAACCATCATGACACTTTCCATGCATTATCCACCTCACTCAATACTCAATAAACCTATATCATGATTTAAAAATTCCATATATCCTTCATATGCCTTGACAATAGATCATGATACCTCATTAGGCCAGGTATTGTATATGAGTCATCTAGGTACAGACTCATTATGATGGTCTTTCCAGTTTAGGCTCACCTTGAGACTCTCATAATTTTTCCAATAGCTCACATAAATTATCAAGAAACCTCATACAACCAATCATTATTTTGTGCACTCATATTACCAAGACACCATGCTCAAACCTTATCATAATGTCTCTTCATACCATGACTAGGCTTAGGCTTGTTTAAAGACCTATACCTTCATATAACCATAAGGAATTAATTTCCTTCAAATTTTTTTTCATGATAACACTCCATCAATTACCATTGTCAAATTATCATAATATCAAGTAGGTACACTCTCTCAATGACATCAACGTCATGCAAGATACACCTTTGACACCATGACCTATGATTTCATGCAATCATAAGACATAAGTTTCCTTCAAAGTCCCTCTTAACTTTAAATTATATTTTGTATTTAAACATATTATATGACCTATACCTTATATTATCACACCAATCATGTATATCTACTTATCATCATACCTTCATAATAACCTTGTCATATTAGGCACATACATCAATGACCACTCACCATGCACCTTCACTAGATGCACCTTGACATAAATGACATCAATGAAAACAACATGACTATAAAACAAATTTTCCCTTTAGTGTCTCAGTATTAGGTTTGTCTTCCTACATATAATGGAGGGTTTTGACTACACATTCTAAAATGGATTAATAAATCTATGGTTTCCAATATTTTTTATAGATTTATCAAGGAATCAAATCTATGGATTAATAAATTTATGGATAATTATTTAAATTATATAAATTTTAATGTGTTCTTAATTGAATATTAATTCATAATAGGTTCTTCCATTTGGATTTTATCTGTTAAGAATAGGGTTATTATATAAATGGTTAAAAATGAAAGCTTGGGATTGGTCTCAACATCACAGTTGAGGAGGATTCTTTGATGTTAGACCACCCTTTAAATGATTTGGAACCATGACAATGTATTATTTTTCAATTTCAAAGACTATTTGGTGTTAAATTTGATTACTATATTAATTTATAAAATGGTATAAAATTTTGAAAACATCTTTTCATTGAGAATGTAGATGATTAACTGAGGAGTACTTGTTGGGTCCAACACACCCCATACTTAGATTTTCATATGGGGAACCTTTTGCTTTAGCATTACTTATTTTATTTTTAGGTTCTTGTATATTGTTATGACTTCATTTATGAATTCCTTTCAAATTTAAAATATTGGGATCCATTTATCCTCCAATTCATGAGTGAGACTTGTTTGGTAATTATAACATAGCTTCACTTAATCCTTCATTTATAAGGACTAGATAATCTTTGTCAAGAGTTCAAGCAATAGAAACTAACCCTTTGAAGATGTCTAAAGTTATTCATGGTTTTTTCAATCATTAAGATATGTATTCTTTATAATTTCAAAGGCTTAGTAAAATGTAGGTTCTTCTATGATCAATGTATTCCTCATCGGCCAAGATTAGATGCATTTGCCTTCAAAATTTTGAATTGGTTCATGTTATTTTTCATTTGATTTGGGTTTCATTATTTAACATTTGGACTATATTATGATATTTATCCATACATATCCAGACCAATTTCTAATTCAAATGATCATGTTATCATTTTTAAATGTTTATTTAATTTGCTAAATCAATTCATTTAACTAATATTGGTGCTTGTATGCTCAGGTCTTCATTAAAATTAGGTTTGATTTGCATATTTTGGATTTAATTATAGAAAATTTAATGTTTAATCAAATTTGGTTTATGTTTCACATGATTTTACTAAGTCATTATATTATTTGATAATTATTTATTCATGCTTATATGGGTTTTGGATTTTGACTAACCTATTAATAATTTCCCAAAGTCTTTGTTTTGTCTTACTTTAGTATCTCAGATCTTTGGATTTCAATGACTTATAATGTACATTTCTAAATTTTCAATTCTTAAGAAGCTTGACTTACCTAGATGGTGACATGTGGTCATATCTTGAGTAATTAGGGCTTGGGGAAGTCACATATATCTCATTGATTATAGTATTCAATTATTTGTCAATCCTAACTTATCAATATTACATGTGGTTAAATCTCAAGAATTTAGAGATCAAAGGGAGTAGCACATAGTTCACCAAGTTTTATACAAACCTAACCTAAAAAATCATCACAAGTGTCATGATCATGGGTGGTTAGGTCCCATAGGAAGTCATAGGTTTATGTAAAAGAGATCCATGAGTTGAAAATCCCATGATGCTATTGTTATCAAAATGTGTACCTGTTGATAACAATATTTTGTTTTAATAATGGGATCATCCCAAAGGTGTGGGACCCTTTCACTCCTTGGGATGAACCTTTGAACAAGGTTTAATTTCTTGTAATCTAAATGAATCTAATTTAGGATCAACATGTAGGCCTAAAAGAGCCAAAAATAAATCTACTGATAATTTTAAATCTAAAATATATTGAGGGGAAAGGGATTAGGTATTTTGAAATGGAAATGGTGATTCACCAATATTAGACAAATCACCTCTATAGGATTTAAATAACACATTACAATTATAGATAATGATAAAAAATTACATAATCTCCCAAATAGACACTTCAATTTCATAAGTAATTTGTATGAAGGAACATGACACAATACATCACTAAGAGGGATTAAAAAATGGTCCATATATAGTGTATGTATATACCTATGTTTGTGCAAAATAAGACCTTCAAGAGATAGATAATTTCTACATAGAGGTATTGGGGGATGGAAAACAATGAGAAGGGTGATAATTACCCACATGTAAAGACAAAAAAAACCAAAAGTACACACAACATGCAAGAATCATGAAGAAAGTAAAACTTAATTATCATTATTTTCAATGCTCAAGGAGTAAAGGGATCATGGAGGGAAAATTTTAGAGGCATTACTATGCCTAGAAATGTCAACATTTTTACATTATAAGTCTTAGGATTTTATGGGCAATGGGAAGCCAATGAGTAATTTATTATAATTAATAATATAGCTTAAGGAATTAAATGGATATCATAATTTGAGACACATAACATCTTTGAAAATTAGATAGGGATGGCTGAAGTAAATTTTGATCTTGATTTCATCCTCTAAGCATGGTGATTATTGCCTCAAACCTGAACTTGTCATCTCATCCCCTTATTCGCATTGGCTATACAACAACCAATATTTAATCATTCAATAACCACCACTAAATTTTAAAGTTTTCACGTGTAGGAATGTGACTATACATCTAATGAAATTATTTCATGGGAAGATTTTGGCCTAATTCTGTCATTCATAATTTCAATACTACTCCCTATAGAATTCAATCCCATGCTTATTATTAAGATGTTCTTATCATGATCACATTATGTTAGCCACATTTTCATTGAATTGTATAAACTCAAACTTAATTCACTTCACTATGATAACTGTAACATTATCCTAAACTATTCATCTCACAATTTTGTGATCCTTGAGCCATCATGGTTTGATTATGTAAGTATTAATTTTTATTGTCTTGAAGGCTAGATGTATCATTAATTTTAGGATGGTAAACTAATGGGATTGCATTTTTCTATTCACTACCTCCTTTACAATGTCTACCAACCCATCAGTCACCTCTTCTGATGACTTTTCTCAAGTCCATTTTGTAACTATTCACCCATTCTCCATAGGTGTCTTCATCATTGGTAATGTCTTCCCCTTAATTATATTGGTTAGTTTTTACCAATTTCCAATTAGCACTCTCATATTTGTTTTGTTCCCTTTTTATTTATTGACTTAGTTCTCAACCATCACAATTTTAATTTCATCACTTTGTAGCTCATCAACATCCACAAGATTTATCTCTATGGAATCATTACTACCACACATCACTTCCTTAGCTCTTCATGATTTAGGCTAATGGTCAATGGCTTTGGGTTTCTACACTTCCAGGTTTCCAAAGCCTTTTAAAGACTTAGAAACTTTTCAAAATATTTCACTTCTAACTCATCCTTCACATATCTTGCCTTTGCAACTTCTATGATAATGACTTGTGTATTATTTAGAACTTTTTTCATGGATAGCATGCTCATAAAAGTTACAAAGACATAATTCTAAGTATTTTTTGTTGTCATATTTTTTTTTTCATGCCTTGAGCTTTGTGATTTTTTCTTGTTGAGCCTTTGCATAAAAAGCGTGATAGAGTTCTTGGAAAAGTGTTCCCTCTTCTTCTTCACAAAATTTCCCTTGGATTTTTTAGAGTAATTGTTCTAAATATTGAGGCCTTTGTGAAAATTATTGTCACAATAATTATTATAACTAGTCAAGATAGTTTTCCTAAAGACCTAAAATCTTGAACAATTTTTCTAAAGTCTTGAAAAAAAATTAATTTATTACTAGTGCAAAACTTTCACCTAATATTTTGGGAAAAATTATGAAGGCCAACCTTTTGAAAACATGCTATGTTTCTTTTGACTTGGACATTTTTTCTAAACTTATACTAAACTTTTATAAGATTTTTAGGTGATCCCAAAGCTCTAAACTAAATTTAGACACTGATATTCCATGGTGATAAAAAATGGTCAACATTTTGGTAACCTCTATGGAATGCTTGCCTAATAAATAATAATCTAGTAGACTCATAAAGAATTCCACTAGGCATGGTGTCATGAAAGCATACAAAACTCCTCAATATGGGAGTATAACCCAACTACAACCTTCTTAGCCTATTAATGAATAATTAAATTGATATGCATCTTTCAACAAAAAAATAAGGAACACAAAACATTCAAAAGTGCGCAGGAAAATAAAATGACTAAATTATTATGTCACAAAACTTAGAGGAAATAAAATTGTGAACTAATATAATCTAATATATACAATTTATAACATGATATTTAGAACATAGGGCCTCATACCATCTAAATAAAAATAGAATCCTCTTAGATCTCCCTTATTGTGCACAAGCATATTAATGAGTGTAAGGTACATGTAGGCAAAGAATTATTATTTGAGGTGATTTTTAATCCTTTCAATTGGTTTGAATGGGATTTCCATTGAAATAAATACTCACTCAAATTTTTTCATTGATAGGTGAGTGAAAATGTTAGTCATATATCTACTTACCCAAGCTAAAGATATCTACAATGTAAATGGGATATTTATTAGTTAGTGAGCACTTGGATGTGTGACTTTCTCATTATAATCTCTTTACCAATATGATGGTTCATTTGAGGCAATCAAGAGACTCTTTAATTCATTGGGTTACTCTACCTTCATGTGGGTGTCCCTAACAATGTCAACTTAAGTTTCATCTACCATGACCCCCTTAATATCCTTACCCTTAAAAGTACTAGTTTAGTGAGTGACTCAAACTCTTCAATGATCTCAATGTAATGCTACCAGAGGTATTTATCTCTATAAAGATCTATAAGTCTTGGTAGGGATGATTCCTTATCATGTGTATAGTCATTTCACACCTCTAATTCCTCTTCATTCAAATCTATTACACTGAGTTCAATTTCATACATTTTATAATAAATTTATTATGTTATCCATTATTTGGATTCATGATATTTGGCATAAGGGAATATTTGTCATTTGAAATAAACTTCCATTACTACACATGCACTTGAATTCATGCCTCTAAAAAGTAACTCTTCCCAATTAAAGAGCAAGGGATCATTTTGCATTTATGTTTTTTATTGATCCCAAACTTTGGCATGTTAAAGGGTGGGTTTAAATTGACACCTACCCTAAATGTTTTGTGTTAAACCATGTCACTTTACATAGGTGCAATAGATTTATAAGCATTGGTATAATTTAAAGTTCAAACATTGGGTGACTTAGTATATGCGAGTTGAGTTTGAGCTTGCATGCCACATTATAAGGGTTGCCTAAAGGGATGATATGAATGGATATACTAAGCTTAATAATTATTGAATGCTATTGGCCCATTGAAAAGGCTTTGGTTAAGGGATTTAACTTCTTATAATTCACATAGAGTGATTAAGAATGGGATTGATTGGTTGGCCATTATAGGAACAAAGGATGAAATGAGATAATTAGGTAGAGGCTTAGGTAATAGGGGTATTAGAGGCCTAGGTATGATTTTACAAGCATGAATGAGAAATTTGTATGTTTAAATAATAATATGATAAGCATCAGGTAAGGAAATTCCTCCTAGTGATTACAGGATGACTATAATTTTATAGTCAAGAGATATCAAATAGTATAAGAATGTTGCATGAGCCAAGGGCTTCATTGAGGTTGAGATTTAGTCTTAGGGTTGATGGACCCTCAATTAGAAGTATTTAAGGGGATTATGGTGTGCCCTTATGTGGTGAACCTCTTAATGAGGGATAGGTAGTCAACCTTGTCTTCAAACTATCTACATAATTGCTAACTGAACTCATCTTAGCTATGAATGGATCCTAGTCTCAGACTTATATACAACTGTAGATATCTACCTTTTAATTATGATTCAAGGATATATCAGGCCATGTTGTCTTCAAACACATGATGGAATACACACACATGGGCTATGTCCTTGATGTTATTGATTGTAGTGGTCTCATCCTCACCCGTGAAGAATGAAAGATACTCGAGAACTTCAATGGGGATATCATCATAATGAATCAAGGTAAGAGTTTTACCTTTATTAAATGGAGAAATTGGGTGGATCCTTTACCCGATAGACATGAGATATATTTGAGTTAAGCTCCCTCTTGATTTCAACAAATGAGCTTAATATGATGCAACCTATAGTTAGAGTCAGAGTGGAGTTTCTAGGTGATTAGATCAATTTAAAATAATTGAAGGACCAATAATATCACCTAAATCCTAATATTTGATAATATTTAAGCATTTGGACTGCTTGAATAGTATATTTGACACTCAGAGTCAACATGGCATTGAATAGGTTACCATGAATGGAAAGATGCACTAAAGAACACACCAAATGCTTCAACATATGATGTAAGGATCATGAAACATGTCCCACTAGGCATTTCAAAAACTATTATCACTCAAAATGTGTACCTACTAATAAAAATGTTTCATCATAATAATGGGATCATCCCAAAGGTGCGGGACCCTTACGCTCTTAGGGATGAACCTATGGATAAGGTTTATTTCCTTTTAATCTAAATGCATCTGATGTAGGATCAACATTCATTCCTAAAAGAGGTGAAATTAAATCTAATACTAATTCTAAATCTAAAATCTATTGAGGTGAAAAGTTATAAATAATGATGAAAGGGAAATGGTGATGTACCAATGTTATATAAATCACCTCTAAAGGATTTTGAAAAACACACTACAATTATACAAAATGAGAAAACACTACACAAACTCCAAAATAAACACTTCACTTTATTAAGTAATTTGTATGAAGGTGTAGGAAAAAATATAGTGATAGGAGGGATTTAAAAAGGTTTGTAGATTGTGCCTACATAGACCCATGTGCACATACAATACAACCTACAAGAGAGATAAGTTCTTCACAAAGGTATTAAGGTATGGATAATAATGAGAGGGGTGATAATTACCCATAGAAAAAGATTAAAAATCTATAAGGACTCATATAATACAATAATAATGATGAAAGGAAAACTCAATTATCATTAATTATAAGGCTCAAGTGGTAAAGGGATCGTGGGGGAAAATATTTGTAGCATTACTATGCCTAGAAATGCCAACCTTTTTATAATGCAAGACCCTATATTTTATGGTAAATTTAAATCCTATGTGTCATTGATTATAATAGATAATATAGACGAAGAAATTAAATGAATATCAAAATTTAAGACATAATATCTCTACAAATCAGATAGGGATGGATAAAGTTAATTGGGATCTCGAATGCATCCTTAAAGAATGGATTTATTACCTCAAACTTGAAATTTATAGTTCATCATATTCTTCTCATTGGTTTTGCAACAACTAATATTTAATTACTCAATGAACACTATTAAATTTGAAAGTTTCTATGTGAAATAATGTGACTATAGATTTCATGGAATTACTACCTTAGAATATTTTGGCCTAATTCTACCATTATTGATTTCAATGCTACCCCATAAAAAATTCCATGCCATAATTATCATTAATATGTTATAATCATGATCTTATCATGTTGGTCATATTTTCATTAAATTTTATAGACTCAGGCTTAAGTCAATTCATTGTGATAACTTCAATGTTATCCTGAGCTCTTCATCTTTTATGATCCTTGAGCCACTACACTTTGATTATAAAAATATTAATTTTAATGGTCTTGATAGCCAAATGGACCATTAATTTTAGGCTAGTACACTAATTACATTATCTTATTCCATTTACTACCTCCTTTGTAGTATCCAAACAACCCATTGGTCACCTCATCTAATGAATTGGATCAATTCCATTTTCTAGATGCCACATGGAATTATCCCATTTATTGTGGGTCTTGATATCATTGGATATGTCTTCCCCTTCAGTCTCTTGGTTTGGTTCTAATAAGTTCCATTTGGGACTCTCTTATTTACTTGGTGCCCCCATTGTCTACTAACTTGGTTATCGGCCTTCATAACTTTAATTTCATCACTTGGCAGCTCATCATCTTCCATAAGCTTTAGATTTGTAGATTCACTAATATGACACATCACTTCCTTATCTATTAAATCTTTAGGATAATAGTCAATGGATCCAAGATTTCACACTTTCATGCTTCTAAAGTATTTTTAAGACTCAAATACTTTTCAAAATATTTCACCTTTGACTCATCCTTTATGCATCTTGCCTTCAAAACTTATATCATCATGAATTGTGAATTCTTCATGATTTTGTCATGGATCTTCATGCTCACAAATTTTTTGAATACCTAATCCTTTTTATTTTGTGGTTTTCATGATTTTCATTTGGTCTTTGACCTTTATGACTTTTGCTTGCCGAGCCTTCAATAAAAAAGTGTGACATAATTCTCATAAAAGTGATCCCTCTTGTTCTTCACAAATTTTACGTTGGATTTTATATGAATAATTGTTTTGAATACCTAATCATTCACTAAACTATTGTCATATCAATTTTCCAACTAGTCACATTAAATTTTTTTTGAAGACCTAAAAACTTGAACAATTTTATCTAAGTCTATAACTTTGTAAATTCTTACACAAAACTTATAACTAGTCTTTTGTTAAAAATCACAAAGGACGACCTTTTAAAAACATGCTAAGTCTTTTATCTTTTAAATTAGCCATTTTTTCTTAAAATTTTACTAAAATTTGAGAGGATTGGTAGGTGATCCCAAAGCTCCAAACTGAGTTTGAATGTTACTCTTCCACGGTGATAAAAAATGGTCAATAACTACTATGTGGCAACATAATAAAATATTAGGCTCTATAAAGATATATTCCACATTCAAAAATTAATGATCTCATTGAGACCTAATATCATGCCACCTAAAATTTTATAATTTAATTTATCTTTAAGATAAATCTTTATTCAAAATACCGAGACTTTCATAATCAATGTGATAAGTGGAAGTCAAATAGATAGGTGGAGATCCATCAAAATGATAACTTTAGGGTCATATAAAAAGTTACTCAATAAGATACATGGCATGATATCAAAGTTTAATTGAAGAAAAAATACATAATTGGCATGTAGCATTTAGAAGGATAGCTAGAAAATGTGGATCAATGGAAGATCCCTAAGTGGTTTGAAAGTCAGAATCTACCAAAGATTTCATGTCATCCACATAGCTGTAGATCAGGATCCAACAACTAGTTACACAATTATATATTTTTTTAGGATCTAACTTTTATGATTACAACATGTGGTCACATTGTGACAATTTATATTTTTAGGAGCTCATCATAATTGACTACACTTCATGGCTTCTAACCCTCAAAGGCATGATATATCACCACATGGTGACATCCCATGCATTCAAAGCTCATAGAAGATGATGGATAAAGTAATTAGCTATCACCATAGATAAATATTAAATGAATGACAAGCATAGATATCTAGAGATGTGAAGGAGAATAGAATAGAGAATGAGCCAATGATATATGTCCATGTAGATGTCAAGATAGGTAAATAATGAACCTAAATTTATTGGCCAACATAAAGACTAAGAGATAGGTAAATTAGAGTTTTGATATTGAATATGAATTATAATTAATAATTAAGTGGGGGTATAAATGGATGGAGCCACAAAATTTCAAAACATAAACCTGAATATTTCAAGTATTAGTCACATCCCCAAATTCATTGGAAGAGCCTATAGAGAATGAATGCCATGGGATAATTTAAAGAAAAAGTTATAAGAGGATGTGTGAAGGTAAGAATCATATAAATATAAATATCAGATGATTCATGAAGGTAGAGAAAATAACAAGGGAGATCATAAACCATATGTTTATATCCATGAGAGGATTTTCTTAGTAAATTGGGCACACAGTGAAGGAAGTGATAATAGCCATAAATTTTAAACTCAAGCATATAGCGTCATAGGCAAGGTTGAGAAAGAATCATATTGAACTAAAATTCATCTATTTAGAGAATTAAAATAATAATTCATTGTTCTAATATTTATTTGTCATTATAATTTTAAATATCTCTATCATTGGGATTGGCTTACAATGAGATGTCAATTCTTATTTGGATCATTAATCAAGCTGATAAAAAATGGCACATATGGAATATATTATAATATCTAGAGGATAAACATATGATATTGGGAATGGATAAATTTAATGCATGAACCAGTAGCTATATCATTGGTATTGGATTTCAATGAGGTGTCTCTTCCTATTTGGATCGCTAATCAAGCTAGTGAAAAATGGTCAACAATTTGATTGGGTTGTGGAATCTCATAATGCATTAAAGAGTGCATTTTATTCATCCTAAATATTTTATAATGGGTATTTGTGCCATGATCAAATTGTCCTTATCTCCTTAATTCGTTATGTGTTATCACCAAAGACTAAGCTCTAGTTAGTTATTCATTTAATTTGTATATCAAGAGTAGTTAAGATGTTATCCATCATAATCAATTAATTGATTCGAATTATCTATATAAATATTATTACTTACTATTATAAATGGGGAAGTATTTGAGTACCAAAATGTTGTTGATATTGAACTAGGATTTCACCTATCCTTCTTCCTTATTTTTCCTTGTTTATCTTCCAAAGATCTTTATTTGAGAAGTAATCTATGCAAAAGAGGGCCAAGTACTATATTTCTATTATTGTGGTCTTTTTAATTTTAAATATCTGATAGTTATGATCTTATAATTGATTATATACTAGTAACTAATCCTTATGCTTTTCATATGTTGTGTTCTTAAAACCAATACCAATAGAGATTATGGTTTTTAACTCTAGAGTCTTATTCAAGGATCACATGATATAAAGTCAAGTTAGGTCATGAAAGATTAATTATTTCTCCTCTTCAATCCCATAGGCATATTAGATCGAATAGAAGTAGAGTCACAAGATGAATTTAACCAGCCACATCATCCTCATAATAAGCCACCAATAGACTAGTCTAAATGGATGCAACTCAGATAGTTGAATCAATTATAAATGTCTCTTGTGACATGCATGATTTGTTTATAAACCCTAAGTGTTATCTTATAAATTTTAATCCAAACATAGGAAGGAGTAAAGAAGAGAACATTACATCTTATAAAACATCCTTTAGGTTTCTTAATGTTGAACATGAAGATGTATATTTTATTTTATTTCCATTTACCTTGTTTTATCAGGCCTATGACTGGTTCCTTAACCTCCCTAGATATCCAATAACAGGATTTAATAAATTTAATGGTAATTTTTTATCCCAATTTGGTTAGGTAGTAGATCCAAGCATCTTATACCAATAATTTTATTGTATGATAAGGGAATACAATGAGCCTATACACAATTTCAATACACATTTTCAAAATATTTATAATAGGGTAATAGATTTGTATAAAACAAATGCCCAAATAGAGTTAGAAATTTAAAAAATGATTTAGATCCATGGACTGCCACTTTCCTAAGGAGAGATCTAACTACCACCAACTTACCTTTCACATATCCAAAAGTAATAGAAGTGTATGGGAAACTCAATCTAAAAGGGAAAATGTTTGATCTCATCCCTAATGTTCTCCCAAACATGTTAGTGTTGAACCTAATCTTGCCTATAAATCAAAATGTTTTATTTCCACAACCCCTTCCAATCATGAATTAGCTTCCTCTACAACATGTTTCCCCTAATCATAATTTAGGATTCTTAAATATAGTGAGTAATGAATTAATTACTTAGACTAACATCTAATATCTAGTTCTAGTTTTAACTGATAATACATATAATTACCCTCAATATTCAACCAAACCTGACTTATATACAATCTAAAGAATGGTCCAAATATTGAGTAATGATTTTTTTAAGTTGCAAAAATAAGTAGGTAACTCAAGTAGTGGGAATATTATCCCAAATTTTACTTACCAATGCAATTACATGCCCTTTAATAGAGCTGATAAACAAGTTGATTCTTCTTCCAACAAATTAACTAAGATCAATATTATGGATATTTTCTTACCTAATTAGTGTCATGTCCCAAAACACAACCCAACATAGATAACTTGATTGTGTTGAGTTTTGACTAGATTTTGACATTCTGCAGAAGTAAATTAAAATATATGAGGTTATCCCAAATGATGAAACTACTTTAAGTAATTTTGATGTTTTTGGTTCTTCCAAATCCCCTAATATATATATATGGTTTTAAAAAATCTAGATTTTCCTAATGTTGAAAATAATAAAACTAAATAGAACACTAGTGACATTCAGGCTTTATAATAGTACCAGAGAGGAAGATATACTCTTTGGAGCATAACACACTAGCCTTTAACTACCTCATATCCACAAGACAATGTTGACACACCTCCTGATCCTAAGGTTAGAAATGATCCATCTCCACCAAAAATAGGTAAAAATTAGCCCTCCACTAGTAAAATAAGTTATAATATTATGTAAGATATAAAAATGATAAAATATAACATAAACCTCCATGAATTGGCACAAATCACTGAACAAATGGATTTTCTTCTTAAGTCTCTCATGACAAGAAAGTCATCCCAAGCAAAATAACCCTATCAATACAAATGTTACAATACATAATAATAGGACTAAATTTCCACCATTATTTCCTATAATAATAATTTTTGGTAATAATATCCATAATTATCTTGTATATTATACTTCATTGACTAATGTTATGGATTCAAGTATTTGAAATAATTTATGATTAGTTCTTGTAAAATCAGACAAACTGGTAATTTAGATAGACAAGTCTAAAGTCAAGGTTTTAAGAGAGTTTTTAAAAGTACATATGTAGTTTCAAGTTGAACCAAGTGCTTAATATTTCATAGACATAAAATTATTTGAAATCACATAAGCATATGGCATGGTACTAAGTAGAGATTGGTCAAGATCACTCAATGGATATATGTAAATTGATTTTTGCCACACATGGCTTCCATGGAGAGGAGTGGAAAATCAAATAAAAATTAATAGAGAGCCACACATGAATTTGATAATAAAATATCATAATGTATTCAATTCAAAAGTTAGCTTTACTTCTATAGATGTAGGTGTTTATGCTTTGTCAACCAAACTAGCAAAGAAGAAAATAGATGATCATGATCAAAATTTAGGTATGTGGTCACTGTATTTAGATAGAACATACTTCAAAAAAGGAGTTAGGGATTATATTTCACTTTCTAATACTAATAGTAAGGGACATGTTACATATTTATATTATAATTTCATCTTACTAACAACATGATAGAGTATGAATCCTTGATCTTGGGTTTATAGTTTGCAATTAGATTTGATGTCCATTAATTAAGAGTTTTTCATGATTTTAAATTGGTTGTCAATCAAGTATATAACAAAATTTTAGTGAAATATTTCCTATTTAAATAAGAACAAACATTTTTATTTGGAATTGGTTTATTATTTTAATGATTTTAATATTTTAATCATCCCTAGATATAAAAATTCCATGGAAATTTGTTTAGTTATCTCAGCTATGAACATTACACCATTAGACAAAACTAAATTACAATAGTTCACTATATAATTAATTTATTATCCCTTTATGTTTGATAATTTTATATATTTCCAATTCATTGATGATGATAATAAAATTCTTAATTTCTTATCTAACTCCAAAGATTTTGATGCATAGGTAATTAACAAAGAAGAAAAAATAAATTTTGAAGAGTAACAATACAATTCTAATGGACTGCTCTAGCTGAAAGACAATCATATTCCAAAAGGAATTTTATCATTAGAGGGATTGTATGATTTTTATAGTATAGTTACTAAATCATAAAATTAACCTAGCCTTAGTCAAGAGTCACATGTTCTTAACATGGGAACTTCAAACAAACCTAAAATCATGGTGGTTGGACTTAAATTTAGTAATGAAGAGATGAAATAATTAAAGAAGATAGTACCACATTATCAATATATTATAACATGGTTATAAAATGAATTGAATATGTTTGATCCTTATGTTATCACCTGTAACATTCCCCTAAGTCCTAATCAGAGAACCTTTAGGCAATGCCAAAGGCCATTAAATCTATTCTTAGAACCACTCATCTTTAAAGAAGTCTAGAAGATGTTATCAGTTGGATTTATCTTCCCTGTGCACCACTCAAATTGGGCAAAAAAACTCATACATATGAGGAATAAAAATGCATAAATATGTCTGTATGTAGATTCCATAAATCTCAATCATGCATCAGATCAAGATAATTATCTCTTTCCTTCACTTGATGAGGTCATTCAACAAGTTAGAAAGTATGAGATGACGTACATTTTAAATGGATTCTCAGCAGATCTTAGTGGATAAAGCATATAAATCCAAAATGAAATTCACCACTATGTTGGGAAATACACCTATAATATAATGCCATTTGATTTTATTAATATTAGTGCCACATTTCAATGAGATATGGACACTAATTTGAAAGGCCTAATCACTTAGAGAATAGTAGTATACAAGGATGACCTAATTATACTTTCTAAATGTAGATAAAATCACTTGAGTCATTTAGAGAAAGCCTTTGAACACTACATAAGGTTTGACATATCACTTAACCCCAGAAAAAGTGTCTTTTGTGAAACTCAAGGTAAGATTTTAAGCCACATTATCACCAAATAAGGTATGCTAATTGATCCATAGTGAGATAGTTCTATTTCAAAAATTTAGTTTCCAAATAGTATGAAAGAGATAAAATAATTTTTGGTAAAATAATTTTTGTATGAAATTTTATTTATGGTTTCACTGAGATAACTTAACCTTTTAATGTCATGTTAAAATAAGAAGATAAGGTAGAAAGGGTGTTTCTTGTAATAGGGTGTTTCAAGAAATCGATAATGCAATTATGCAAGCTCCTATGTTGGTTAGTATATATTATGCTAAATATTAATATCTAAACTATTTTTTATCATATTATTAAATACATTTTTACATAATCAGTTAAATATGGAGAGCACCCCATCACCTTTATGAGCACCTTTTTAAAATAAGTTGAACTAAAATACCCTATAATCGATAAATAGGGCTATGCATTGGTGAAAATAGTTAGAATGTTTTGACATTATATATTGAGGAAAAAAGTACATTCCATAGTTATAAATCCCATGGTCAAGTAAATTCTAGGATAGAACACACTAGGTGAAAGAAGAGGATGTTGGGTTACTAAGCTTTAGGAACATGACACCAAAGTGAAACTTGCAAAATTGGTACATGGTAAAGGTTTGTCCAAGTTAATTTCAGAATTTTATCCTAGTATCTTCATTGTGTAAGTTAATTAGTATGAATTTAAATTTGGTCCATGGTATGATTCAATTATCCAATATTTGTTTTATGGAAGACCACTAAACCATTTTGATAGAATGTAAGGAAGATCACTAATACTGAAGGCTGCACACTATATGTTGTAAAGAGGAGTGTTGTACCAAAAAAATCACGAGGGAAATTATTTGAGATGTTTGTATAGGAAATAATCATAAGAGATGATGATCTCATTTTATGATAAGATATGAATTGGTCACCCTTCTAATAATTTTATGACACACATCACCCTAAAAAATGGATACAATTAGCCAACATTATTCAAGAATGCTTATACACATGTTAAGACTTGTGATTAATGTTATATTTTTTTAAAAAGATAGATTCATTCTCCCATTATTATACAACCATTGATAGAGGAACACCCCTTCGCTCAGTGGGGTTTAAACTTCATTAGAGTCATAAATCCCAACTCATCAGTCAGTCAAAAGTCTATTCTCCACCACCAACTATTATACAAGGTGGTTTGAATCTAAAGTAAAAATAAATAGTACATATAAATAATTTATTACATTTACATAAGATTAAATTACAACATGATTTGGGAATCCTTTCTCACTTGTCTGTGATAATGGTCCTACCTTCTAATAAATAAATATGACTACGTGGGCCTATCAAAATGGATTTACATTAAAGTTATCCTCCAATTATTAACCTTAGGGAAATTATTTTTCAGATTCAACAAATAATATCTTAATAAATTATTTAAATAAATTAATTGATCAAAAACCACAAAATTGGCATGTGTTACTCAAATACATCATATGGGATTATAAAACAAGGAATAAATAGAGCTTAAAAAATTCCCCTTTATTGGTTGTCTATGTAGTATAGCCAATTTTCTTAATGCATCTCAAAAATCCCACTTATTAATTCAAGAAATAATACATGAAAGAAGATCTAAGAAGTTAATATAGATTTTTGGACCTAATCAAATTAGAAGATAGACATGATGAAGCTTTAGAAACTTTTAGTAAATCTTAGGCTACTGTGAAGAGATATTTTGATCGAAAAGCACAAGTGAAGGTCTTTCATGTTTTAGACTTAGTCTTGTTATGGTAAAAATCCCATGAGATAAAGGGTTAGCATGCTAATTTTTACCCTCTTTGGATAGGAAATTTTCAAGTATCTAAGCTTTTGAAATAGAATGCATTAATATTTAGAGATCTCCAAGGCAAGGATTTCCCACTACTAGTTAACATACACTACTTGAAGCATTAATTCATGGTTTCTATATTTAATAGAATTTTTGAGTGAAGATGCTAAAATTTATCTATGTATATCATTTTTATATAGTTTTTGTTTTCATAGTTAGTGTTTCCTACTTTGTTGTTTTCTTTATTTTAGTTTGCTTTGGGGTTAGTTTGTTATATTTTAGTTTGTTTCATGTTTTTTTTGTTTCCCCCCAACTTATTTAAGTTGGTTTTTCATGCTATTGGTAAATGTGAGCTTGTCAAATATTGATTAATATCTTATTATTTCTTATATCATGGATTTAGTATTTCACAAGGAACTCCTTTAGCCTTAACATTCTTGAATCTTCACTTGCATTCCTTGGCATGTTGTGGTCCTTAAAAACTAAGGTTTGTTAATAATCAATAATTCAAGGCAATTAGACTTAAAAATAATGGATAGAATTTTAGACAATATTATGATGAATAAATGGTGTGTCCTCATGCTCATATAGGCTAGGAAATACAAATGGTTGATGACAAAGTATGAGAATTTTGATTTTTATAAATTAGAATGTGAATCATCCTTAAATAGTCACATAGGTTATTGCAATTTTGTTTGTGTATTTCTATAATTTGAATTAATTTGATTCAAAATAGAATATGTGAATTTTAGAAGCATTTCACTTTATTATTAAAGCCATCAAAGTGCACTTTATTTAACATCTAAAGAAAAATGTAGACACTAAATTGATTTAACATTGTCTTAATGAGTATGGATTCTTTGAGTCTATAATTACATCAATGGATTGGTACCCAAGCCTCAATGGACTAAATAATGAAATATTTTCAAAATTAATAAATAAAAAGGAAATTAATAAAAATTTAAAATCCAAATTCTTTCCTCAAAAGGGTAATTCAAGAAATCTGCATCATAGGATTTGTGACCTAATGGTCAATGGATTAAGCCACTAAGTGGGGCCATAGGTATATATATAAGGGATACAAATGAATGTATGGTAGTAAATTAATTCCTATTCCATTCACCTAAAGCCAAATATCCAAAATTTTCCTCATAAATTTTAATTGCTTTAGACAAGTTTAAATTTATTTATGTGAATGTAAGAATTATAAAAGAATCAATCAATAATAACACAAAATGATGTTCTTAGGTAGATATGAAGCTTATTATGTCACATATTGAGGTATAATTTAGTTTTTTCATCTTTTGGTTTCGTTTGAAGGATTTTTTTTTTGGTTTGGTATTTATGATTGGGTTTGATGATTTAAATTATAGGTTCAAAATGTTGAACAACATTCTCCCATAGAAGTCACCATTTGTTTGGTCTAACATGCCCCATTCTCAAAGTTTCATATGGGGACCCTTTTGCTTCAGCATTGGTTGTTTTCTTTTTATATTATTACATACTAGTATGACTTCATTTATGAGTGACTCTCAAATTGTAAATATTGGGATCTATTTATAGTTTCAAATTCATAAGCCATACTTTTTTGGTAATTTTAACATAGATTCACTTGATCCTTATTCATAATGAATAGACAAACCTTATCAAGATTTCAAGCAATATAAACTAACCTTTTAAAATTTTCTAAAGTGGTTTAGGGTTTTTCACATCTTTGATCTGCATAGATATTATGATTTCAAAGTATAAGACAAATGTAGGATTTTTTTAAGATTGATTTAGTCCTTATTATCCAAACCTAAATGCATTACCCTTTACAAGTATAAAATGGTTCATGTTATTTTTCATTTGTTTTGCAATTCATTATTAAAATTTTCATATATATTATGATCTTTGTTCATCCATATCTATAATAAATTATAATTCAAATGATCTTATTATCATTTTTAAATTTTTGTTTAACCTTATAAATCATTTAATTTCACTTAGATTGGTGGGTGCATATTTGCTTGGGTATCCATAAAAAAACATGTTTTATTTATGTTTTTGGGATTTACTTATAGAAAATTCATGTTTGATCGAATCTAGTTTATGTTTCACATGTTTAAAATAAGTCATTACATGATTTGATAAATCTTTATTTATGATTAAATAGGTTTTGGAATTTGAATAATCTATTAATTATATCCCTGAGTCCTTATTTTTTCTTAGTTTGGTAGCTTATGTCTTCAACTTTTGGTGATGCACAATGCATAAGTCTATACTCTTAAGTCTTATCAATCCTAACTCACCAATACATATACATGTGGTCATATCTCAAGAATTTATGGCTTAATTAATTCACATATATCTCATTGGTCATAATATTAAATTCTCTACTGAGCCTAACCTACCATGATTGTGACATGTGGCTACATCTTAGGAATTTGAAGCTCAATGGGAGAAGCATGTAGTTCACCAAGTTTTTTGCTGACCTAATCTCCTAATTCATGACAAGTGTCATAATAATGGGTGTTTCGGGCCAAAAGGAAGTCAAAGGTTTATGTAAAAGAGATCTATGGGCCTGAAATACCATGATGCTACCATAGGGTGACATTATAGAACTTCAAGCTTGACAAAGACATAGTCCATAGTTAGTAATTAGAAACATCCCAAAGACCTAAGATCATGCCACATGGCATGATATCATGGATTTGATCTTCAATATAAACTTTTTTCAAAATCCTAAGTCTTCCATAATCAACATGACAAGTGGTAGTCAAATCTATAGGTGGTGAGCCACCAAAGTGACAACTAGAAGGGTCAACATGATAATTAGAAATAAATAAGATACATGACATGATATCTAAACCTAGATGAAGAAAAAATACATTATTATCATATGGCATTCAAAAAGACAACAAAAAATGTGGAGCAAGGGAAGAGCCATGAGTGGTTTGATAGTCAAAATCTATCATAGATTCTACATCATCCACATGGTATTAGATTGGATAGTCAATATATAGGATCTAGTTACATATTTATAAGTTTTTAAATATCCCCCTAACATCCATAATTATGACACATGGTCACATCATGAGAGTTCATACTTTTAGGAGATAGATACATTCAAATTAAGATGATTACCTCCAAGCCTTAAAATAATGAGATGTTGCCACATGGTGAAATACCATGCATTCAGATCCCAAAAAGAGTGATGGAGAAATAAAACAACCTACACCATATATAATGGCTAAATAAATGATAGGAGGAAAGATATAGACATGAAAAGAAGAATAGAGTAGAGTCTAATCCAATGATATATGTCTATGTAAATGTCTAAGAAGGTAAATAATGAGCCTAAATTTGGCATCTAGCGCAAAGAATAAGAGATGGTAAAATGGAAATTTCAATATTGAATATGATTGAAAATGACTAAAAAAGAGGGGACATAAATGGATGGATAAACAAAGTGTCAAATAATGAACTTGAATATTTCAAGTAGTAGTCATAGCCCATAATTCATTAGAAGAGCTTATATATAATGAAAATCAAGGGATAATTTGAGGAACAAGTTATAATAAGATGTATTGAAGGTAATAATCATATGAAGATAAATATTAAATGATGCATGGATGCAGATAAAATAATAAGGGATATAATAAGACATATGTTTGTATTCATGGGAGTATTTTATTTATAGATTTGAAATACAATCAAGAATGAGCTAATAGACATAATATTTCAACTCAAGCACACAACAACTTGGGTGAGGCTGAGTAAAAATAAGAGTGATATGAAATGAATATATTTATAGAATTGGAACAAGCCATTGTATTAATATTTCTTAATAATTAGCATTTACAACATATCTATCATTGGGATTGGATTTAAATGAGGTGTCACTTCCTATTTGGATAGACAATCAAGAATATGGAAAGTGGTGCATATGGAAGATAACATAAGAAATTGGGAATGGAAAAATATAATGCATGAATTGACATCTCTATAAGTTGGATTGGAATGAAATGAGGTGTCTCCTTTTAATTAGATCGATAATAAAGCTAGTGGAAAATGGTTAAAAATTTGATTGGACCATGGGAGATCACACTAAATTGAAGAATGCATTTTATTCATCCTAAATATTTTATAATGGTGAGTTTTACCATTATAATATTAGCCTTATATTATTAATTCTTTATGGGTTATCACCAAAGATTAATCTCTACTCAGTTATTCATTTAATGTTTGTATCAAGAGTAGTTAAGATTTGTTATCCATCACAATAAATTAAGTGACTAACATTATATATAAGCAACATTTCTTGATATTGTAAGAAGGGGACACATTCGAGTACCAAAATATTATTTATATTGAGCCAATATTTCACCTACCCTTCTTCCTTATTTTTCCTTGTTTATCTTTCAAAGATATTGATTTGAGAATTAATCTATGCAAAGGAATTTTCTAATGTTGTTGGTGTGCAAGTGGATATACAATTAGATTGTGCAGTAGCTAATTTAATTAGCTTTTAGAGATCATTATAGTTATTTTGAGGCTTACATTAGTTATCATGTGCCAAAAATTTCAATCTTATGCAATGTATTTCTTATGAATAGATTTATATATTTCATGTTCACATACTTTTCCATTGAGTCTTTCTTATTATGGTTTTCTAGTTTATGTATTATCTAGACTTGATGCCCAATGATTTGATTAAATCCCACAATAATCTAATTTTTGAGTATTGAAAGACTTCTCTAAATTCAAGGATTTTCCTCTTTCTAACCTAATATCTCTCCCTTTTATATTTTTCAATGAAGAATGTCTTACCCATTAAATTATTAATAGTCCATTTAGTATAAGAACCAATGGTGAGAATTTAAAATACCATTGAGGAAACCATTTGAACCTTTGGTATAAATAATAAATGTTGTTCACCCCTAAATCTTGTGCTAAAAAGAACTCATGCAGTTAAGTGTTCCAGGGAGAAAATCATGTGATAATTCATGGGATAAATATATCCCCTCATTAATTTTAGGACTGATGTTGGTTCAATCTAAAGACCAAGTAATTTAACCAAATGTTTACTCTAGTATTAACTACTACCACAAAATGTTTAATTGATATGAGGGATCATGTTAATTTTTTTTCTTTCTTGATAATTAGTTGTATGAATCATATTGCCTATCTAATTAAACTTGTGAAACAATAAGCTCTACTTCAATACAATTCATTTCATTATCTAAACTAAGGTATAATATCATCCATAAAAAGTAAAAAGGAGAGAGAGGGTAGGTCATAAAAAAGGTGTCTTTTATCTAAACAATATTTTTAATGTTAAGGATCTAAATTCATGCTTGATCATAGTTATATCATTGTGTGCCTCGTCTAGCTATTATAAAAACATGAGCCTCTCAGTAGGAAAGCTTCTAAGGAAACCTTGAAGGTTGTCAATCTATTGAATACATTCTTAAAATATTCTAGATAAAGATATGCATGTTTTGTACATAATTATTGAGAAAATACTAAATAAAATCATGAAAAAATATAATAGACTAGTTAAAATATCCATTACACATCCTAACTAAGATAATCATTGAAAAATGTGAATTCTTTACTAGCAGATTCTTCACTAATATAATCACATAAAGAATTGTAAATATCACACAAAGACTTTTGAAATAATTTATGATTGAAATCACATAAAACATATAATGTTTTAAATAAGATCAAAGATCCTACAAGGAACTAGACTAACATAAACACAATGTAATTACCATTTTCATGTCTTCAATCAAGCATAATATCAGTCCTACCACCAATCAACAAGATGAATCAAAGACTAGAGAAATTAAATAAATAAATAATAATAAAATATATATTCATCATCATAAAATAATTTTATTACAATTAATATATCCTATCAAAAACTAGGGCCAATGGCATGAGGAAAGGTTGGTATAATCTAGACCTATTCTAGTAGTAGTTTGATATGTAAAGTATTGACCCTAGATGCATAGTCAGGGTAAAAACACCAAGGAAGGGCATGTGAAATCCTAACACAATCCTAAAAATGTTTCAACCCTAATATTATTTACCCTTAACAATGGTAATTCATCCCATTTATATAGATAATTTTTGAAGATCACGGCCTCAAATTCTAGATCAAGCCACTAATAGGGTAGTTTCAAAACTTCATTGATGAGTTGGAAATGTAGTTGGGATTCTAACATATATACAATATCAATCTTAATTTATAATTAAATCATGTATCTCAAGGTAAATATTTTGTCCTATATGTTCTATGTCTCTTTATGGATCTCTGAATATTATTTCTTGCATGTCATGCCAAAATTTGATGCTCATACATTAGTTACAAGTCGATTGAGTAGATAAGATCGAACAATAGTCCATTTATAGTTTTTGATAGATTAGATAGGTTATCTAGGTGTCAAATTTGGTTTTTGGGCCTCCATAATGACTAGTATTTCTCTTGTGGCTCACCATCACCATGTGGTAGCCTATCACTTTCTTGCATCCTTTTCATGTGCTCTACATTACTCTACATATGCTAACAGTTCTTAGTCATGATATATCAAGATGTTTCCATGTGTATTACTCTTTTTAGTCCACTTTCATGAGATTGACCATACAAAATACTTTATTAATTTCACCCCTGGGTTAGTGGGATGATGATACATGCATGGATCTCACTAATTATCTTTCTTGAGATTGACAATACAAGATACTCTATTGATGTCAACCCTAGGTTAGCTAGATGAACACATGGAGGAATCTCACTATTTAATTTTCTTGGGATTGACTATATATGATACTCCACTAACATCAGCCACAATTTATTGATATCATGATATGTGTTATAATCCCACTGCTTTGCTTGCCTAGAGGATCTTTCTTGGTATAGATTTGGATAGGATAGTGGGTCATTAAGATTGTTCCACCTAGTGAAATCCTACTTATCTACTTACCTAGGGAATTTTTATAAGTTGGAGGCTATCAAGAAAAATTTTGAAGAAAATGACTAAGTCTTTGAAGAGGAAAACAAAGTACACATGGCTCTAGGAAAAAGTTAATAATTGGCTATGTTTTAAAATCCTTTTACTAAGGGGTTAGACCATAGGGATCTATAAGATATTATCTATGCCAAAGGATAAATGTTAAACACTTGTAGGTAAAAGGAAAATGATACCAATCAAAAAATATGAATTCAATGTAATGGCTAAGTAATTCAAATTAAAACAGTTAAGTTATTTAAAATTCAAACGGTCAAACTTTTAAAATGAAAGTAAGAACGTGGATGATATTAATGAAAAAAATCCATTAAAAAAAACCCAAATCTAGATATAAAGTAAATTTCATCCATTTTTATGAAATCAACTAAGTTTAAAAATAAAACCATATGAACACTTAGCCATTAATTATAAATTGAAGTATAAATTGATTAAATTTCTAAAGAAAATTATCTATAAAATTATGGAAAGTTAGACAATTTACCTAGATCTAAGGTGAAATGGCCTAAAGAAAGGAAATTTGATGCATTTTAAAAATAGGGTTTAGACCAAGACTTAATATATATAATAAAATTTATAAAATTTAAATTAAATAAAATCTATATGGGATTTTTAGACCAAGTTTAATAATGAATATTTGAGTAATATACTTTGTTATCTAATGAGGCATCTAGAAATCAAGACTTAACATCTAAGAATTTGAAAACCAAAGACCAAACTAAAATAAGAGGGTCCCCATATAAGGCATTGAGGATGGGGTGTGTTGGACCCAAAAAATGATAACTTATATGGATATAATGTTGGAAATTAATTCAAAACCTAAAATATGGTTGAAACACTCCCAATATTAGACTGTAAATCTTAACATCTAAACATAAGTATAAACTATAAACAATTCTTTTTAGACAAAATCAAAAAGATAAAGGCACTAGATTTTGATTCAATATATGGCATACTAAATTTTGATTCCATTTTAAAACATCAATGTGTGAAAGTGATAAATTCATTTATATCTCTTAAATTTAGATAAAATAATTCAAACCCACTTAGGCAACCAAAAATTCTGAGAGGGAAAATATTTGGCAGTTTGATTTGGGGGTAGTTGTATAGCCATTTCTCTAATACTATCTAGTAAATTTTATCCCTCACAAATATACTTTGGTACCATTAACGCCGTTACTCCAATTCTAACCAAGCCATAAAGTGTGTGGTGGAGATTTCCTAAATCACTCTTTTGAGGAAGACTTTAGATTTTGCATTTTTTTGCTTCCTTAAAAAATTTATTATGAAAAAAATATAAATTATATCCATTGAGGGTTGTGGACCAATTCATGGATAAAATTATATAATTGTAAAATTTAAATTACAAAGACAATCTTAAACTAGCTCGATGTTTATTATTTACTTTAGATGTTTAATTATGTGCATCTAATGACTTCAGACAAGAAATGAAATTGCTCTAAAATCAAAATGTCCTATTTAGAATCACAAGCCTCTAAAATTTAGAAAATGTGAAAAATAAAATTTAATAAACCTATACCATTATTAAATTATGGCTCTTCACTTTCTGACTTCAAAGGCTCAAACAATAATGTAAATTATACATCCACCATTTGAGTGTCCTAGCACACTAACACAAGGAAAGGGGAATTCATAGGGGACAATATCTTTTATAAATGATTTTTTTTTCAAAAAAGATATTAACTATTTAAAAGGGATGCCAAGGACAAGTAATATATAGAATACTAAATAAAAATAAAAATAAGCAAAGTAGTAAATAAGAAAACTACTCTAGAAAATAGGGAAACTAACCTACATTAAGGGATGAGAAAGAGATAACAAAAAGGAAAAAGAAGGAAATTTAAAAGATTTTTTCCAAGAAAATGTATGATTTAATTATTTAGGCACTTTAGTTATTTAATATTTGGAGAAGGGCAAAGGATATAGCTACTTCTTCTTATGTTGTTCGATAGGATGGAAAAAACTATGACATAAAGATCTCTCAATATCCATTTCATGAAATTGAATTAAAATCAAATTATGTCTTTCAACATTATTCTTAAATCTAATATGTTGAAATCATGATGGATAGGATGAAGAAAACACCTCAACCCAAACATGGAACTATGAAGAGGAGTAAGGTTGGTAGTTGATCCCCAAAATGTCTTGAACATCCAACCTAAAAGGGGTATATTATTTGTCTTTAACCTTTGGTGGGTATGGGAGTAGTTTTAACCATGTCAACAGACTCATATATTTGTCATGGGTTGTTGGCATATGTGGATATCTAAGTTTAATAAGGTAATACTCATCCTGCATCTCCATTAACATGATTTCTTCATTCCATCAATTATATTCCTAATATTCCTTTTTGAATGCCTCTACTACCAAGAATAATGGATGGCTACCTTTAATTGGTTCAAATGCAATTCTAAATTAGGGAGGGATTGAATAAAATTTAGTATCTTTAAACTTTTTCTCCCCAATACAAAAAGCAACTATTCTTTGGATTTATTCTTCTTAGCATAAGTGGTCCAGCTCATCTTTGACTTTGTCACATTCATCTTCCTCCAATGGTGAGAATGAAACCACACTAAAAATACATAGTTGATCACCATATCGAGTCAACATAAAAAATATATGAGCATAAACATATGAGAAGTATGGCTCAAATGTTTAATATGAACCTTATTCCACTTGATACTCTAGTCTTCGAATGGTTCTTCCTCTAGCTATCTACAAGAGATATCAGATTGTCCTCTAAAATCAAAAAGATTTATGCACATGTACTTGTAATGATCACTATATAAAATAATAGAGTTATAATTAGTGAAATAATAAGTTTAGGATTCATTTACTTGAATATTTTAAACATATTCCATGGTATTATAAAATTTTACTTGATGATCCTAACAATAAAAAACAAGTAAGCCTTTTACTTGAGGCTCAAGAACTCTGATTTTGGGATAAAAGGTTAAGTAGTTACTAATTCATGAAGATTTGGAATATATGAGACATGAATATGAATTATTTGATATTTTATGTTTTATTTCATCATATGTTGATTGAATTTTTAGTATTTAAGACCTAATCATTGTTACCCTTATTTTTAGTGTAATCTAGTTTTTATTGTAGCTTTAAGATTTCTTTATTAATGGTTAGAATGTGTTCCTCCACTTCAATCATGTCATAATTTGGAGGGGTAATAGGCTAGGGATCATATTATTCATATTGAATATCTTCCTTTGTAATGATTATAGGGTTTTAATCATTCCAGTCATTAGATGAAATATTTCTCATAGAGCCTAGGTCTTCCACATACCTTCCAAATTTTATCATAAATTGATTTTCAAGATTGTCACTACTAGTGATGGAATTAAGTGCCAAACTTAAAAACTAGAAATGTGTTTATCCTTATATAGTGACAGTGAATAGTTTATAATCTAAATACTCATATTTTTCATTTAAAACATGTATATTAGACTAATAAATAGTAAGGTGTTCCTTAGCAGTTTGTTAATACCTAGAGATCTAGGAAGGAAATCAAAGGGTTATTATGTTGAATACCCTAAATGTTGATGTCTGATTCAACAATCCAAGACATGGTGATAAATAATAAATTCAATGTATTAAAGATAATATTAAATAAGTTTGAATAATATGTGAAACAAGTTAGTCTTTATTAGATTAGTTCCTGTTATGTCTCAACAAGTGAAAAAAGTAGGGTAAGAACTTAAATTTGGACAATTTGATCCTTATAGTGGGTTCCAGGTTGATTTAAAACATACAAAAATTAAAATACAACTAAAAACAAAGATTCATTGACCCTCCTTATATATTTAGTTATTGTTCAATCCAAAATATTACACCCAAAATCACTCATGAGGTGTAGTGATCTAGGGATAAAAATGGGGGACAATACATTGGATAAATATATTTCCTCATTAATTTTAGTATTGATGTAGGTTCAATCCAAGGATTAAGTATTTTAACTAAATTTCAGTCTAAGAGAATCAAATACTACTACTAGATTTTCAATTGATATGAGTGTTCATGTTCATTTATTATCTTTATTTCTAATTAGTTATCTAAATCCTATTGCCTATTTAATTATAATTGTGACATAATAAGATTTGATTCAATATAGTTCATTTAAATATATATACTAAGGTAGAATATCATCCACAAAAGGTAAAAAGTAGAGAGAGGGTAGGGTATAAAGAATGGTGTGTTTGATCTAAAGAAACTTCTTGATGACATAGAGTTGAAATCATGCTTTAACAAAATTATACCACTATGTATTTGGTCTAGATATTAAAAAAATGTAATCCACTTAATGGGTCAGCTTCTAGAGAAATATTGAAGGGACTTAATCTACTGAACCCATTCTAAAGATAGTATAACTGATATTTTATAGTTGATGCACACAATGGCTAAAAAAGACTAAAGTGAAGCATGAATGAATCTAATAGACCAATCAAAATAGTTTTTGCACATCCTAACAAAGATGATCATTTACAAATATGAATGCTTAACTAAAAGATTCTCTACTAATATAAATAGACAAAGACTTGTAGTAAATGTCACATAAATCTATTTGAAATACTTTATAGTTTAAATCACATTAATCATATAATGTTATAAAATGAGAAAAGATCCTACAAGGAACTAGACTAGTGTAAGCACAATCTAATTGCCACATTCATGTCTAAAATCAAGCATAATATCAATTATAGCACCAATCAACAAACTAAATCAAAGACTATAGACATTAAATGAATTAAAAAATGTCTTCTAAATCCTAAAATAATTATGTTATAATAAATACCTGTTGGTATACAACTAAGGCCAAAGGCATGGGGAAATATTGGTGCAATCTAAACATATTCTAGTAAAATGTTGATGCCTAAATTGTTAAACCAAGATTCACATTTAGGGTAAAAACCCAAGAAAGGGTAGGTGAAATCTTGGAATAATACCAACATCATTTCAACCCCAAAAGTATGAATATTAACAATTTAGATCCATCCCATTTATATAGATAATTTTTGAAGCTCATGGCCTCAAATTATAGCCCATCCCACTAATGTGGTGGTTACAAACATTCATTGATGATTTGGAAATGTAGTTTGGATTCTGATAAATCCATTGGCTTGAGCTAATTTTTTAGTTAAACCATGCCTCTTTGAGGAGAATATTTTGTCTTATATGTTCTTTGTCTCTTTATGGACATCATATTTCTCTTTCTTGCATTTAATGCCAAGATTTAATTCTAATACATTAGTATCAAGTCATATAAGAAGAAGAGATTTGACACATAGTCCATTTATAGTGTTTTATAGCTTGGAAATGTTAGTTGGGCATCAAATTTAGTATTTAGGCCTCCTTGATGACTAGGCTTTCTATTGAAGCTCTCTATTACCATGAAACAACCTATCACTTTCCTACATCCTTTTCATCTACTTTGACACTACTCAACATATGCTAACTATTCTTAAACATGATGTAGAGGGATGTTTCCACATGTATGGCCCTCATTATTATCTTTCCTAGGATTTATCATACAATATATTCCACTAACATCACCCCCGAGTTAGTGGGATGATGACACATGGATGTCTCTCACTACTCTACTTTCCTAGGATTGATTGTAAAAGATAATCTATTAATTTCACCCCTAGGTTAGTGTAATTATGACACAAGGAGGGATATAACTACTATACTTACCTAGGATTAACCATACATGACACTTCATTCACATCACCCTCCGGTTAAAAAGATTATGAGACATGTCATAATCCCATTTCTCTACTTTCCTAGAGGGTCTTTCTTGGTATGGATTTGGATAGGACAATGGTTTTCTAAGATTGTGTCACTTGGAAAAATTTCACTTGTCCACTCACACAAGGGATTTAACTATTATAGAGCTATTGTGTAAACTTTTGAAGAAAATTTCTAAGTCTTTGAAGAGGCAAAAAAGTGCCATATGGCTCTAGGTAAAGGTGAAGAAGTGGATAAGTGCTAAAATCCTTTTATGAAGGTTTCAAGCCATCAAGAGATATAAAATATTAACATGTGGAAAAGGAGAAATTCTAAGAACCTACATGTGGAATAAAATAGACACATTTAGTAAATTTAAGTTCAACACACTGTCTAAGTGTTTAAAATTTAAATGGTTTAGTTATTTCAAATTTAAATGGTCAAGCTTTTCAAATAAAATCAAGAAGGTGAATGAACTTAATGAATAAAATCCAATTTTAAATAACCCAAATCCAAATCAAAAGTATATTTCATTATTTTTTATGAAATTGACTAAGTCTAAAAATGAAACCGTATGAACACCTAGACATTAATTCTAAATTGAATTAGAAATTAATTAGAATTCTCAAGAAAATAAGACAAAAAACTTTGAAAATCTAGACAACTTGCCTAGACCTAAGGTGAAATGGCCTAAAGAAGGGAAATTTGATGCATTCTAAAAATAGGGTTTAGACCATGACTTACTATATCTAAGCAAATTTGGACATTTTAAATTAGTTCAACCCTATATGTGATTTTTAGACCAAGTGAAATAATGAATATTTGATTAACATACTTGGTTATCCAATGAGTTATATAGAAGTTAAAACTTCACGTCTAAGAACTTTCAAACCAAATACCAAACTAAAATAAGAGGGTTCCCATATGAGATATTGAGGATGGGGTATGTTAGACCCAACAATAATAACTTATCCATGTTATATCATTTGGGTTTTTATGGTCCTTAGATCACAAATACATCCTAAAAGTAAGTGGAATCTTTGTCCCATGTGTTGTAATCTATTCTTGTCCACTCTTAATAGGTAATTCAATAATTATATCTGATTTGGTCATAATTTAGCCTAACATTATTGTATTTTATCTAAATCTTATCTTGATAGGTGTTCATGTCACTATTTTACTAAAGGAAGATGAAATAGTTTGGTTAGATGTAAAGTATGGCCACTACATTGTTAAGTCAGGTTACTCTTCTTTAACTCTACCTAAAATTGAGTTTATTCTATGCACAAGAGTTAGGGATAAATACCTTATCATAAAAATAAACATATTTTTATGCTTATCTATTCACAATAGGATTCTCACTTTGGATAACCTAAGCAAGATAGGTTTAACATTGGTCAATAATTACATGCTTTTTAAGTTAGAAAATGAATTTTTACAACATATTATGATGGAGTGTTCATTTGTTTTTAAGGCATGGATAGAAATTATAAGTAAATTCTAGATGTATGGGGTTCATAATTATTCATTGTTGAACTCATGGATGGCTTGGAGACCTCCATTTTTGAATCAATAGCTAAATAAACTATGGAACATGGTTTACCCTCACCTTCTATGGGGAGTCTAGAAATAAAATAATAATAGGATTTTTATTCTTGTGGAAATTTTGAAAATTATTAATTAGAATAAGAATTAATAATTTTCATTTCATGAAGAACTTATAGCTAAGAACTAGAATCTTAATATTGCAGTTAAGAAACTAGTTGATCATATAATATAAATTAAAAAACATGTTAAATGGGTGGATCCTTTTCTTGGAGGGGTCAAATTAAAATTTGATGGTTCTTCTAAGGCTAATCTGGTTTTGTTTGGTGGTGGTGGAGTTCTTAGGGATGATCATGGTTAGGTTTTTGGTTCTTATGAAGGTAATATGGGATATCAAATGAATCATCTAGTGGAAGCTCTTAAGACATTATGGGGGATTAAAATGTACAAGGATGTGGGGTTTGAAAATTTTCTTGTAAAGGGTGAATATATGAATATTATAAATTTACATAACAAGGTAAACAAAACCAATTATAGTATTATTTATATTATTGAATAAATATTGAGTCTGGGAAATTCCTTCTAGTTAGTTAGATTCTAGCATATCTATAGGGAACATATCTAATTTTTAGATTATTTTATTAATAAGTGTGTGAATTATCCTTTATTAATAATTGGTCCAAATAATACATCTATACCAATGAGGTCGAGATTATTATGGATAGAGATAATATCTCAAATCGGAATTAATATTATGATGAATTTTCATGGTATATCTAGTGCTTTCTATACTGGAAATAAGGAGGAAAGGAGCATGGTAAAATAATTATTGTGAATAAATTTTCTAACATGATGGGAATTAATCATTATTTGTGTTTTAGTATTACTATCTTATGTTATAATGACTATTATCAACCACCTTGAAGGATGTGTTGGAGTTTTTTGAATAAGATTGATGATAAGTAGTGGTTGATGAATTTTAGAAGGCAATTTATTAGACACTTATTTCTTGTAATTTTTGTAAGGATAAGGTCTCTTTTAAATATAATGGGAGGAAAATTCACTAGATCAATCCAATTTTATCTAATATAATTTGGTAGAATGTGAAAGTTTGGGAGATCCTTCAAAAAAATAGACTTACTACATTGTTTGACAAAATTGAGGATTATGACCAACACATGTCAAAAAAATTTATTTCTAATTGGAATGATCATATGGTGGAAACAAATAATGTGACTATGGATATTTTTTAGAGGTTAATTTTCTAAGGAATGGGTCTTAGGTTTAGTTATACAAAATATGTCAAATTCAGTAAGGACTAAAAATAAGAGATGGTTAAATTTTTAAATAAGGATGATAAATTAACTAAATACCAGGGGAATTTTTGAGGGAGGATTTTCCACATCACAATGATGAATTAAGATAGAATATAATGAGTTATGCTATGTTCAAAGGTAGGTTTAGGGTAGTTCATCATTATTACATCCCTATTTTGAACTAATTTATACACCAAATCCCTATTAGTATTCCCTTATACATTTTGCATTCATTAGAAATATCTATTTAGATGTTAAAAAGGGTAAAAGGTATTATATTTTAAACCAAGTTATAATATTATTGATTTAAATTTTTTAAAGGGTTCAATCCTTCTCCTATATACCCTTGTCATAATAAAATCACTATGAATAAGACATAAGCTTCTAAAATAATTCTGAGGAGTTATATAAGAGAAAAATAGAGGAAGGATATGTAGGGTGAATAAATTAGGAACCATATATATTTTGATAATGAAGGTTATGATATTTTGGTCAAGGATAATGTGGAAAAATGTTTGGAAAGGTTGATTGAATTGGAAACGGTCAATAAACATAATTTTAACAATAATGAAGAAAATACTTTTATAGCCAAGGATGAGAATATAAATCATGAGGTTGTTGAATGCCTATAATTAAGGAAAGGGATATGGAGACTGAGATGAACAATAAGCACCTATAAATTTCTACTGGTAATGAGAAGATAAATATGGACTTTGACACTTATATATATTCTCTTAAGAACCATAATAAGTTAGACAAAATGGGAGATGATGTTGAGTTTCATAAGTCCTTTATGTGTTGGTTAATGAGATATCATTCTAGACTCAAGGAGGTGGTGAATAATATGAATAAAAATGATGGAATTTATTATTTAAAGGTTGAATTGATGGAAATCAATTTGAAGATGGAAATGTTGAAAGAAAAAAGTCTCAAGGATTGAGAGGGGTAATGAAACCATCAAGGACAATCTAAGAATGGTAATTGATTTTAGTCTGGATTGTATGCAAAAATGTGTCCATAATATATAAGGGTTGAAACTATTGGCTAAGAGGAAAAATAAAGAAGTTGAGCAAGGTAGAATGGAAAATAATAAGAATGGAAAGGATATGGAAAAATATGATTTCTAGACTCTTCATATTATGGACACAATAATTAATAATATGAAGAAGAATTATAAAAAAGTGTTGGAAAGGTGGAGCTACCTAAGCTATTAGTGCTTTGTCTATGTTACTTTTATGTTGGGTTTGATTATTTATTTGATGTAAGTTACCTTAGAGATTTATTTTCCTCTAGTTTTATTACCATGCATATTCAATATTTATAATGGGGAGGGTGTCATTTAATAACCCACTTTTACCATTAATTACAAACAAAAACTAGATCTGTAGGTATTCAAAATGTAGAATTTAAATTAGAGATGGACAAGATCATCCAAATTAGGATAAGATAAACTTCCACTATAGAATTGAAAAATATGATCATGTATTTTTATTAAAAAAATAACTCAAGTCATAGTTATGTGAGATAATTTAATTTAGATATGTATTCAAAAATTTGACTTTTCTAAGTTTGTAAAATACTTGAAAATATGATATTCAAAGTTTAAACCTTAATAGGGATTTTAATTATTATAAATATACAAATATAAAATGGGGAGTGTAAAGGGTTGAGATGGCCCCAATAATCTACTTGATGACTAAATTTTGGTTACATATCTAAAGAGGGAATTAAAGCTCATGTAGTTCTCTCACTTAAGAGTGTTATCTCTAATTTTACTCTTTTTATTGTATGAATTCACATAAATATGTGTATAATACTTGATAATTATTTTATCTATCATGGATAAATTAATATTTTGACTTGGTTGAGGACTTATTAAAATCAAATTTAGGAAGAATAGGGAAGATTTCCTCAATGTGCATTAGTGTAAGTATGCTTTTATATTGAATTTTTTAAGTGGTATAATATGTGACTTAAGTGTGAGTTTATAGAAATCCAAAATGTAAAAACATCATGCCTCATATCTTAAAATGATGGATTAAATTATAATTAAGGGGATAAATTTGAAAATATGACCATTATACAGGTTAAATATTGAAACGTCCCATAGTAGATAATGATGTCTTTCATTATTATCCCCTACTAGATATTTTTGTCTTTTATGGAAATAAGTGAATTTTAGATCCATATTTATAAAAATACATAGGGTTATTTTATATTTTAGAACATTCATCTAGAAAAAAATGACATTTTGGAAAATAAATAGGTCCAGATATGTGCTTAGGATAGAGTGAGGTGGTGAAATAGGTTCAAGTTAAGTTCTCAAGTAAATTAAAGTGAATTACGGACAAAATTGACATAATCAAGTATTTATGAGAAACTTTGAGTGACTACATTTTCCCACTTTTAATATAGAAATTAAATTACTAGAGTAAACTAAAAATTGTACTGTAGTATGTAAAACACAATTTGACTTTGGGAGAAACTCTAAATCATCCAAGATATTGAATTGAAAAATTTTAAATGATGTAAATTTGCTAATAATCATATTCAAAACACTTAAAATTGAAATATAAATTTAATATAAAAATATTGAAAATAAAAAGGAAAGATTACACAACTATGTGTGAAACCAATGTATTCTTTTGTTACTTTGCTTGGATCTATTGCTTCCTTGAAGAATAGATAATTGGTGCTTCCCATCAATGAATTGAAAATTTTGATTCCCTACTTGAAACAATGGATAATTTGAGGGTTATTAATCCCCAAATTATATTTACACATCTATAAAAAAATACCACACATTGAAGAACACAAAGACATCAATTTAATTAATATGGTCTTAGGGATGATGACATGTAGTGAAGTTAAGGTTTTATATTTTTACATTAATATTCAAAATTACAATGCAATTTTTAACTCAAAATAGGCTATGAAAATAATATTACAATTATTAATCATTTTCATTTGAATTATTTTTTAATGTCATTTTTTTATCAAATTTTAGTTAATATATTAATTAACCATGATTTAGATAAATTAAATACTATAAATTAAATTGAAATAAATGACATTTTTACAAACAAAATTAAAGTCAAATATTGAATTTGATAAAGAAAAATTGATTGAAAGAAGACAAACTATGAAATTAAACAATAAACTTAGTTATTTTTATCTAAGTTTTGAATATGTGAAGCTAATAGAATACTAAAAATGATAAACATGTACTAGATATATAAGTATCCATAATCTTGAATATAAACTAGATAAGGAAGATATCATCCAACTTAGGATGAGATCGATAATGACTATACTCTTGAATCGGTCAATTCTATCTTTTTCTTAAAATAAAGAACTCAAGCCACATTTAGTTGCAATAATTTAGTTTAGGTATGTATGTGAATATTTGAATTTCATAAGTGTGTGGAATAATTACAAATCAATTATTCAAATTTCAAATCCTAATAGGGATTCGAATGATTAGAAACCTAAAATTGTAAAAGGAGGAGCATAATGGTCTAATATGACCCCAATCACCCCTATTATGATTGAATGTTGCATACGTATCCAATATTATAAATGCATGATTCAATCCTACACATTTATCCCAATTAGATTGATTTATGAAAATTTTCTCTTTTGATTGTATGAGTTCATTTAAGGATGTATTGAATACTTGATCACACTTTTATTTCATTTGGATAGATTAATATGTTTACATGGCTAAGTATTTCTCAAAATGATTAGAATAAAGTTTTTGAATAATATTGAATATTTGTTTAATGTGAAGTACTATAAGTAAGCCTCTGTAATCAAATTTCCAAGTAGTATAATATGTGACTTTATATAAATAAAAAGGTGAAATAATCAAAATTTATATCCTAAAAGTATTGACAAAACATTAATTGAGGGGATAAATTTTTAAAAATAACTGTTAAAGGGGTTAAGGAAAGGAGCGTCCCATAGGTTAAAATTACATCTTCCATTATTGGTCCTTACTAGATATTTTCATCCTTTAGATAAACATGTGGATTTTGATTCATATTTTTTTGTACATATTCATATGGATGTTTTTATATGGAACATTTATGTAGGCAAAAAATGATAATTTAGAAAAGGAATATTTCCATATAGGTGCTTAGGATAAAGTGAAGTGGTTAAATAGGTCCAAATTAAGTGATCAAGTTAATTAAAGTGAAATAGGTCCAAAAGTGACATAAAATCACATTTTTTTATCATATTGGAGTGAATACACTCTCCTCACATCCCCCTTCCCCCCCTCCCCACTCATTTAGTCTAAAAATCAAAATACTAGAGTAAAGAAGATATAGTACCTTTATGTGTACAACACACTTAGCCTTTGCGAAAAAATTCAAATCATGTAATATTTTCCATGAAAAAACCTATAATAATGTAAAATTAGTTCATACTCATATGTGAAACTAAAATTTTAAATGTAACTTGAATTTGATAAGAATGACAAGGATAAGGAATTTGTACACATATATTCATGGAAAAAATGTATGCTTTTTTGACTTTTCTTGGAGATGATACTTCATTGAAGCATGAGATAATTGGTGTTTACCATTAATCACTTATATAAATTTTATTCTTTAGATAAACTAATGAAGAAGTTGAGGGTGATCAATCCCCTAATTAAATTTACACTTGTAAAAATAAATAACACCCATTGAGGAATAGAAAGACTTTAATTCAACTTATTTGGTCATTGTAATCTAAATATGTTTAACATGTCAAAATATATAATGTATTTGTATACATAATTTTTTAGGGCACTAAACCTTTTAGTTCTGCATCATTCAATTTAATTGAAGAAACCACTACATAAATATTTTAGATATAATTTTCTCTTTTTTATTGAATACATGGTCAAAATATAATGGATAAAATCCATTATCCTAATATGTCTGCATATATAAAATAGTATTTATATTTTGAAAAAATTTAGTGTTCATGAATCTATATCATGTCCCGGTTTATAAATGTAGAATATGTGATTGTATGTAGATGCAAATTTCTGAATTATGTCTAAAAATTGTCCATGAATCTATATCATGCACCCAAAACTTTATAAATATATATATTTTTCATGTAACATGAGTGTATATTGATGTAATATGCCCCCAAAATATTTTATGATCAATAAATTATAATCCATTATAAAACCTTTAAACTATATTTTATTCTAAAGACTGATTTTCACTCTTTAAAAAGATTATCTCGTGTATGAAACTCCCACTGAAATGACCCCCTTTTGAGGTGAGGGAAATGATATTAAAATTCACTCATCTCAAAATAAAACTTAATTTCATTATGCATAATAATATGTAATTATTAAATAATGTATCATATTTGAAAAGTATGTCAGCATAATAATATTTGTACTATGATAAATATGTGTGTAACATATGAAACAAGGTCTATAAAAGTGTATCAATCAAGATCATAATAATAGAATGTAAATTTAGTATCCTATGAATTAGTTAGTCGATGATATGTATCATGGTACATGTTCAAATGTTTTATAAGTAAATATTTCATATATAAGGAAAAGGGTGACACACAAAGGACATGATAATGTCAAAAACAAAAGATGTTAAAATATCATACAAGCAATAAGGGATAAAGGACAGAAGAAAATTACAAGTTAAAATGTCACATAAACAAAGGACCAAGGGGTAGAATAAATTGATATGTCCAAATGCCACACATACTAAACTAGATATCATGGAGGTGTTCAAGAAATTGCACATAAAGTCCAAGTGTCATACACAACAAACAAACAAGAAGTAATATACTATGTAAAGGTAACAACATCAATGAAATATAAAAACATAAAATATACTAAAACATGTATATTTAATGATATCATATCCTCAAAATTAGCATATCCATGCACATAATTGTATGATAGAGTTGTTATCAAGACATTTATAACTATTATGTATCTCAAACACACACACACACACACACACACACACACACACACACACACACACACACACACACACACACACACACACACACACACACACACACACACACACACACAGTGTAAAATATGCTCTACTTTAGCAAGTATACTAAGAAGATACACGTGCTACATCTTAGTCTGTGTGAGATATGTATACCCTATATAACATTCATGAATTCCAATGAAAAACGTGTGTGATAGTAAAATTTTATGATATATAATAATATTGAGATAAATAACACATGATAATGATTTTAAAATATATATGTAATCATGATCAAGTCTTTATTTTTTATTTTTTTAGAATATTTGAACATTTTAGTATTTTTTTCAAAAAAATAATTTTTATTGTATTTTAGGAATTTTACAACTCATAATAAATAAAAGTGATGATAAAAAGGGTTATAAAGTATAATAAATGATATATATTTAAATAATATGGAACATGTATTAATGTGAAGTATGTAATATAAAGTATGGCATGATCATGTATGAGTGATAAGCCCCCACTGTATACATTAGTTATAATTTTGAAATATTTGTAGGAAAATGAATAAGCAGCAAGAGGACTGATTTTTATATCCTTATTTTAGAAAATTTACATTTTTATAAGTATGTAGCATGTATGATAAATATATCACTATAAAATAAATATTTAGCATGCATAAGTACTGATTTGCATACTAAAACTAGGTATAATGTCTAAAAATTGGTAATATTAAGGTTGTTTGGGATGAGATTTTGAATTCAAGGTGAACAAATCACACTTTTACCACTAAACTATACCTGCCACAATTTTTTTAAATGACATGAACATTTAAAGTGAGACAATAATGGTAAAAATTTGTCTTATAATAGATTATTTTATATTTGATAGAGAATGAAATTTTATCAATTCAAATTATGAAAATGCAGAGATAAATGGAATAATATGGATACATTGATCACTATTTTAGACTATTCAGATCTAGAGAGGTGAAAAGGAAGAGATAGAATTTTTTAAAATAAATATACAAGATATTATAAGAATTCATCAAATCAATCACATGTGTAATAAATAAAATTATATGATGTAATAGTCAAGAATCTATGTACAATTTTTTTTCTTTTCTGAATCATTTAAATGTTTTTGTAAAATTGAAAATTTAACAAGATAACCAATGATACCATCAATAAGGGATTCATAATAATTTGCAATATGTGGTAAATGAATTAAATTTCATGAATGAAATGTGTTATATTTGTATGTATTAGACTCATAAAATACATCACGTTTGTAAGAAAACTATCTAGGTCACTACGTATGTAATATTAGTTAGGAGTAGTAGCTCTAGGAAATGTAGAATGACATGGTATTTGAGGATGACAAGTAGGAAATTATACCAAATTTTATTCTTTCTTATTATCTTGTTTTTATATATGTATTATTAATTTATAGCATGTTTTTTGTAATGGTTCTTGTTGAGAATGATACATCTTTTTTGATAAGATTTATTTTGCACTTGTTGCTTTTGATATTCTTGCACATTTTTATGAATTGGATAAATAGAATATTTGTGCTTAGTTACAACAGTTTTAAATGTGTTTTTTCTTGTATAGATTTACCAAAAAACTATGGTGGTGGATGGGGAAGATTAGGTATCAAATATTCTAGAGGGTACTAATATGTAATCCCTATTTTAAAACTTTTATTAAAAAAGAATGTAATTTAGGCATATATATATATATATGTATGTATGTATGTATGTATATATATACATATATATACATATATATATATATATATATGTATATATATACATATATATGTGTGTGTGTGTGTGTATATATACATACATACATATATGTGTGTGTGTGTGTGTGTGTGTGTACACACACACACACACACACACACACACCATAAAATGTACAACATGGATATTTTGTAACCAAAGGCACACTAATATCATGTCAAATACCTCATTTTTTGGTAAAATGAGAAAATGAGTAGATAGTATATCAAGACCCACTTAAAAAGGTAGAATAAGTTTTTCTAAAGTGGGTTTTTATTTCCCATTAAAAGTTCGTACACTTTTGTATTTATTTATATATCATGTTACGTGTAACCCAATGAATGAATTAATGTCAATGTATAGTAATTTTCACTCCATACATTATAAAATAACACAATATGTATGGGTTTTTTTATCAATATAATCTCATATAGATAAGGCATGAAATTAGATTCTGAATCATCATCCATAGTCTAACTATCACCAAAATTGATCATATGAAGTGATGTAGTTTGAACAAATGTACCAAGATCATATACCTCAGGAAATGGATACATAATGTAAGTTTGATACACTATTGAATTATGTTTATTGTTATCATGGTTTTGAAATGGTGTAATTAAAATATTTAATGTATCATTTTCATTCTTTTGAGGATTAGTTTCTGTTGTAAGAGTGCCTAGCCAAATGAAATTATTGTTGATAATATTTTGAATAAGGTTCTTGAGCTTGAAACATATATTATTATAATGAACATTACATTGATTTTAATCATAATATGCACTATTATCAAAATATTCATCTTTATGTTTACACATGTCAATTTAAATGTTTGAGGTAGAGTTTTAATATTTCATTCAAGTAACTTTTTAAGAAAATTATGAGGTGATTTTGGTAATCATAGAATTGCCTTCATAGCTGGTTTGATTAAACAATATTATTATAAAGTTAGGAAATAGAATTAATTGTGATCATTTCATCAACTTTATTATCTTTTGGCCTAGCTTTGTAATATGGTTTAATTTAGAACTTGAATGTGGAAGTAGATGTAGATTTGGGTGCATATTTAAGTTTGTTCAAATAAATATGTCTTATCTTTATCTTATTGTATGAAAATTTTCATCAAATTATTTGATTTTTTCAAAAATAATTGACTAACATAAAGGGAAAATAAAATTTTATTTTAAAATATATTGTAATTAATTATATGCCAATGTATTAGTCATTTTGGTAATCATAGTTTTGTAACACATACATAATCAATGCTAGGCTCATTAATTACTTGACTAAGCTTAGCAATTTATACATAAGAAAGATTTTCATGAATGTCGATAGAAAAATGCTTAAGCAACTAATTTTATATTGTATTTAATTATTTAATGGATTGAATAGGTAAATCATAAAACTAACATAATTCATAATATTTTAGTTAGTGGCTTATCATTGAGAGCCTAATCCAAACATTCTACATGAAAATATATAAGATTTTTTTATGGATCTCCTTTACCTTTGCATAGTGGAAATTAAGGAGACAAAATTACTATAGGTAAAGGATATGATGTAATATTAGGTGATAATGGATTATTAATCAAGGCTTGAGAATATAATGATCGAATAGCATTTCATATACCTTTTCACTAACTACAACACTTTAGGATGCAAAAGTGAAATATTTTTCACCAAGGATTCTGTGGTAGGTAAGGTATGAGATTTAATATGCATATATATCAAAGGTAATTTATGGGTAATTTGGTTAACCATTATTTTCATAGATATATTTTGAAAGCCTTGAGTTACCTTGAAATATAAAGTTGTAGATGTAATAAAAGTATCAATAGTATAAGTAGAAATAACTGTAGTAGGGTTAAAAAGAGGTTGTTTAAAAAAATATTTTTTTAATTTATATGTGATAAAATGACATTTTTTGTTTTTTTTTTGGGCTTAAAATAGCAAAAAATCAACATCTTCAGGATGGGTATAAAAGTATTCACTATAATATTTTTCATCAATATGTTAAAATATATTATTCCTAGATAAAATAGATCATTTAGTCTTATCACCTTATATGGTCATAATATGTCCATCAAGACAATGTAAGGTAAGACTTATATCATATATAATCTACAACTTCTCTTGTTCATATGTCATAAATGACTTTTTAAAAAAAATCCTTAACATTTTATGTGTTTTTGCTTGTGATTTGATTCATTTTATTACTTGTGTTAACAATGTTCCTTAATAATGGAATATAACATGAAATGAAAACTAATTAAGCTTAATACAAAAAATATTGATTCAATATATCCATTGATTTTTTTTAAAATTATATTAATAGAAAAATCAAGTTTTAGATCAATAATAAATAGGAAAAAAAATTGTGTACAGAGATTAGTATATTCCCTTGAAATTCAATCTCCAAATAAGGTTATTTCAGTGTAAGATATCATATCCAAGGTCAAAAGAAATTAATTTCAATGTCAATGGTTAGACTCAAGGTCAAAAGAAAAAAACTTTTAGTGTCTAATTTAGACCAAAGATTGAAATAATATTATTTTAGTGTTGGATATTTAAGAAGTTATCTAAACCCTATGTAAATTTTTAATAATTCTTGAATAAAAATTGGATTCACCAATATGTTATATCAGAATTTGAATTAATATGGTAATTAACCTTAACTCAAATAAATTGAATATTATAAGGTAGAGTGTTGTAAATGAACTTTTGAAAATAATAACAAAAGTATAATAATAATTTGACAAAATAAAATTGATTGGTATAATACTATATATGAAATGAAATTAAAAACATTTTTTATGCTTGACATATTACTAGGTGAAGATGAAATAATACTAAAATTGAAAATAGGGACTAGATATACAAATATCCAAAATATGTTTTCTAACTATGTGGCACAAGATATGTAATATTATGTAATAATAACACATCCATAAATTGAATAAATTATAATTACCATGTGATTACATGGTATCTTATGGAACCATGTCAACCCACTCAGACAAACTAGCCTACAGGCTCTCACTAAGACTAACAATCACTAAGATAACTTATCAAGCCCCATGAACCCAAGTTTGAAAGGGAAACTTGAATAATATGAGTTTGGTTTGATAAACCATTGGCTCAAATTATTATAGTGAACTCTTTACTTTCCTAGAAAATATGCTCAGGAAATAATAACCAATGATAGTGCTCGATTCAAACTTAAGTCATAGTTAAAATATAATTTTGAATTAAGTTTAAGTCATGAAAAATACTCAACATAATATCATGTATTCCCCATGAGACCTATAAATGGGTCTAAAATATCTTAATTAAGCCTCATGAGAATCAACCCATATACACTCTAAGATATGACCAGTCCCAATCATTAGATCAAGATAGGTTGTAAAAATCAAAGGAATCCTTATGGAGTAAAATAAAGGTTACTTGTCCCTAATTTCATTTTAAACATAGTATTTAAAATGGGGGAGGAAGTGTTAGATAATGAATTATCCAATCATCCTTGTCCACATTCCTCACCCATAGATGACCACCATTATGGGGTATCCAAGCTTTTATCATAATTATAATTATTTAAATTTCAATGTATGATGTTATAAAAAGGTATGTGGCTCACATTATAGGTACCCAAATTTATAAATTCTCTATGTTGTCTCAAACTCTTGTATTTGTTGAAAGAGTGATTTGGGAGCTTCAAGATCCTCTGATGACAATCCAAGGATCACTAGCTCAACTTGATGTTATTACCTAATGTAATTTTAGAATTTTTCTACCCATGCCCACTCTAATAACATAATTTAAATAAATAAATTTAAAAAATTTCCAATCTCAATCATTCACAAATATTTCTATACTTTTTAAGGTCTTATTGAACTCTTAGGTATGTAATTACTCTCTTTAGCTCTATCCTTCCTATATCATTTTTAATAAATTTGTCCTTTATTAGATTGGTCTTCTAATAACAATGAAACTTTATTATTTTAATGCCCTCACTAACTTCATTATATATATATATATATATATATATATATATATATACACACACACACATATATATATATATACATATATACATATATATATACACACATATATATATATACATATATACATATACACATATACATAGATATATATATATACATATACATAGATATATATATACATATACATATATATACATATACATATATATATATAGATACATATATATATATATATATATATATATATATATATATATATATATATATATCTGTATATATATATATATCAGTATATATATATATATGTATATAGATGTATATATATATATATATATATACATACATACATACATACATACATACATATATATATATATATATATATATATATATGTATATATATATATATACATATATATATATATATATATATACTTACTTTTCTTATGTTGTCTTTGATCTTCTTAATTATGAGAACTAATATCTCACATAAGATGCTTAATTAGACCTTCATCTAAACTTATGATCTTCTCATTTTTTTAAGGAAAAAATTGTAACATAGAGTTTTATGTATTTTTACTAACTTCATAATATTTGACATAATATATTAATATTATTTTAATAGTTTACCATTATGAACAACTCATCTAGGAACTTAGATTCTTCTTAGGACTTCTTCAAACCTTACTTTCTTCAACCTATATAGATATGTTATGGTAAAACCATAATTATCTTACTTATTTGAGTTCACAAGGAATTAAATACACTATTAAATTACTTAAAACATTTTATTAAAAATCATCAAAAATTATTATAGTATTTTAATGACTCTATTATAAGATATGAACCTTTAGCTCTTTTAAAATCCTATATGCATACATAGTCCTAAAAAACATAATAACTTATACATTTATATATAGAGATAAAAAGGAATTTAAAATTTATGAATAATTTAAAAACATTATAATTAACATCCATATAAAATTTTAGAACATTTGGATGGATATATTAAAAGTATGAGATTTATTTGTTGTCGTGTAGGGTTTTAACAGAGCCTGAAAGCCTTCAAAATGACATATGTTGAGTTTAAAACTTGATAAAGACCTGATTTAACTTGGAATAGGTCATATATTTCTCATATATCATCTTGAAATTATTTAATCCTTAGTTTTTTTTTGAAAACACATCAAATTTTTACCAAATTCATGACTATCAAAAATAATGATTATTTTCTTGAACCTGAGAATACTTAATTATGGATATAATGAGTTGTAAAAAGTTCTAACCCTTAATGTCACTTATAATGGAATTTATATAGTTTATTAAACATTTAAAAATAATATTCACTTATTCATGTGCATGAAAATATGTTAAATATCAAGCTTTTCTCTTGAATTTCATACTATATGTTTTTTTTCTGAACTCCAGAGAGTGTGATTAGATAAAATCTTTAGATTTTCATTAAAATGTTTTATAATACATAAAACAAGTAAAAAAATAATTTATATTACCTTATAGATTATTATTTCATTCCCATTCATATTTTAACACATACATCTCTTCCATATTATAGTTCTTCTACACATAAATTATGTGTTAGTCATATATAGTCAAGCATGTAAAGGATTCAAAATATTCATAAACTTCATGTTCATATAAGTATCATATTAATAAATATAATTACACAAGTAACTATTAAATATAAATAAAAACTCTTATTTATTCATAAAACATATAAAATTTTAAACAAACCTTTACAATTGTAGATCTCTACTTGACCTTTTCTCTCTTCTCCTTAGCATCTCTTGAACTCATATTCACTCTATCCACACACATTGTTGGAATAATAACTATTGATATTTTTTTTTTAGGTAGGGAGGGGGGGGGGGAGGGGGGGTGGGAGGCAGGGAGGAAGGGTGTGAATAAGTATATAAAAATGCATACAACTTTACTTTATCATTCATGAACTATGAAAGTGATATAGTAAACTAGCAACACATTAAGAACCATTTATATGAACATGAGACAAGATCAAAACACATAGAACACTTATTTGAGTGGAAAAAACACAAGGGGAATAAACCCACTGATTTATAAAAATTTAATATAGTCCTGTAATAAAATAAATATTTATTTAATCACCACTCCACATGGAACACCAACTCTAACTAGTCAAGCACCCACTCAACGAGGCTTTAACAAGAACCAAATTTCAAGGAGGCACCAACTCCCTAGATGAATCAGCACCAACTCAGCCATCTAAATCTCTTGATAATATAAAAACAAAAAATTCTCACACAATATATGATGATCATATTATTTATCTCTTTTTATTATTTTATCCCTCTCAAACTGCCTTCTAGGTTCCTTCACTCAACTAAGTCTTTTCAAAATAGATTAGGTCATATGACCTTAATATTCATTTTAAGTACCCATATTATATCTTAAGTATAATTTATATTCACCATTATTATGTTTTACAAGACCTCCTTCATTTCTTGAAATATATATATCCTCCACTTCCATTCATTCACACTCTAACTTGTCAATAAGGCCTATTAGGCCTTGTTCTTATACTAGGATCTTGCTCATACACCTATTGGTCTTAAAAAACACTTTATAAATTAAATTTTAAATAAAATAGCTCTTATTTCATTAAAAAGACATTAATAATTCATTATATTATGTTTTCCATAGCTCAAATAGCTTAAATTCTTCTTTAGGCCTTAAGGAGACATAATTCAATTAGGCCTTGATTAGTAGATGTTATCCATCGATCTCCTTGGAACACTTTAAAACTATACACATGGTAATAAAACTTCATATACCACTCAAACATACCCTCAATAATTTAATCTTAGGTTCATGACACTTTTTAGCTCCGACAACCACTTGAAGCACACCATTAATAATGTTCACTTAGGCCTTCATACATACAAAAAGGTATGTCTTTAACAACTAGAGATAACATGTTATTCAGACACAAAACCATGAAAATAAATCATATAAATAAAATATATATACAAATTATTAAAGTGAATTATACTTCATCACATATGGAAAAATGACTCAAAAATGTCTTTGCAAATAGTCCACTCAGAACTGTAACAACACTTTAAAACCCAATCATGAACAACTTGATCTTCAAAACCTAAAATAACACTTCCCATGACAATTGAAACTTTAAAAATATAATTTGACATTTATATATCATTAAAAATTAAAAAAAAAATCATAATGTCTAATGTCAAATATTTGTCTTGTAAACCAATCTTTTGACCTCACTACATAATCAAACCAGAACTAGACAAGCCATTTTGGATTCAACATTTAAACATTTTATGCTAAATTCCAAAGTTTAAAAAAACATTATAACTAATTTAAAGTAACAAAAAACAACACCATATTCATTATATACATACAATCAAGGCATAAATCCTCAATCTCATCATTGTAACTTACTTACCCAGAACTACCAATTTACCTTAAAGCACAATCATGATAACATTGACATTTAACACATGTATTACCAATTTAAAAGACTCATAATTCATTTGTATGATCCTATGACATAATTATACCATTATTATATATAAATATAATATGTTTAAATTTAAATATTGATCTTGTAGACCAATCTCATTAGCTTACATCTCAATATCTCATATACACCAGACAAGTCAACTTATGAGCAGCTTTTTCACTATAATCATTAACCTCAAAAAATTATACCAAAAATATGTATTTATTAAAATTTATTAAAAATATTTACATTCACTTGGTTTCATCACTAAACCATGGTAACACATCCCTAATCATCTTTTCACTTCTTCCTGGGTTTCTCACTATTTGCACCATTATGCTTATTAGCAATTGGCTGACTTAGGTGACTAGTTTATCACACTTGAGGGATATATTACGTATATAAACCTTAGTGGACATGAAATATTAGTCTCAAAACTCATCGTAAAATCATTTTCCTACTTTGGCTTGGTCAATTTTGACTGGTATAGCAAATCTCTAAGAAATGTGCACTTTCTTGTATGGTCTACTCACACACATTACAACTCAATTACACCTAGAGGTGATTTAGAGAGTCAAATAAAACCTAAAATATCTTTTATAGTCATTTGAGACCATTATATGCTATTTTTAATAAAATATTTCACATTGGGTCCTTGTTAGGGTTTTAAAGAGGTTTAACATAGGGTTTGATGTTAACAATTATTCATAAAGGATTTACCATTAAATATAAAAAAAATGCATATAGTTATTAAATAGGAAACTTATCCATATATGATTAATATATCATGTTAAGATATATAGGTTACACATGCCAAAAAACACCTGAAATTCCTTAGATTTACATGCCTTCATTTTGTGTTCTTGAGAGACCTAAAACCACTTTTCATGGCTTTTATTGCAAACCATGAAATCAAAATTTGTAAACATGATTGTAATAACAAATAATACATATTTAAATGATTAAAAGAGATAAAAAAACCTTGAAATCAAATTATAACCCCCATTAGGCCACACTCTCTCTCTTTTCTCTCTAGACCTTGTGATTCAATCCACATTATGCCTTATAACGGACCCTCATGACTCTTTCCATGTGATTACCACTTCACTCACATATTAAATAAACATCTATCATGATTTTAAACTTACATAAATAATTCATAGTCCTTGACAATATATCTTGATGCCTCATTAGGCTAGGTAGGTTTTATAAATGGTTTAGGTGAAGATTAGGTATTTTAGTCCTACCCTTAGAGGCTCACCTTGAAACTCTCATGAGTGGTCCAATGCATCTAATACATGTTAAATCAACCTCATAAAAACTCTCATGCATCTTTTCATTCATATTACTAAGCCAACATGCTCTTTTAGGAAAAAGACTAGGCATCTTATGTACACACCTTCTCAAGACACTACAAGGCTCAAGCACATGACAAATTTAAAAATAATGACCTTCCATTTTGAACTTCACATCACCCATGAAGTACTAATAAAATATAGAAATCATATCTTACACTCTGAGAATCACTATAATATATATCAATATGTTCTCTCCCATAGCTACACTCTTCAATGGCCTCATGAAGATCTTTTAAAGAACATTTGACATTAATGACAACATCAATACCAAACCTCAATAATAGGAAAAATGCTCAACAATATCCCCCTTTGTCATTGATGTAAAGACACACTAAAAACGAATCATTATTATCCAATAATAACATTATTTTCTTTCTCCCCCTTTGAAATAAATGACAAAGTGATGTTTGCAACTCCTTGTATCACACTCTCTATAACCAAAATTCTCAACACACATGACTATGATTTTAAGATACATAATACAAACATGATCCCCTACCTCCATGCATACCTTCTTAGAAGAAATCACCTATACTTGGAGATAATGAACCTAATTATCCCCCCTAAGTACTTTGGCTTCTTCAATAATTTCTAGGGGTAGGAATTGCACCCAATTCTTATCTTAGGTGTTTAAGTTACCTTTGGAATTGATTTGGTCAAGATGTCTGCAATTTGATCTTGTGTAGAAACATATTCAAGTCTACCACTTTTTTCACATACCTACTCTCTTAGAAAATGATACTAAATTTTAATATTCTTAGTCTTTGAGTGAATAATAGGGTTATTTGAGATGCTTATAAAACTTATATTGTCATAATAGATAGGGCTAAGACCATAATACTCCACCTTGTAATATTTTAGTGTTTATCTCATCTATAAGACCTAAATGCAACATGGAGATTATATAATTTACTCAAGCTCAAAAGTGAATAATGGTACTGATGGTTAATTCTTGCTTATCCATGAAACTAGGCACCTACCTAAGAATAAATATCCTTCACTAGTACTCTTCCTAACAACTAGACTCAATACCTAGTCTACATCTTTATAGGTTGTCAAATTAAACTCCTTTCTTCTTGGATAACACAACCCCTAATTCTTAGTCCCCTTAAGATACCCGAGTATCCTTTCAACTACTTATATATGATTCTCATTTAGATCTACTTGAAACCTTCCCACAAAACCTACTTATTGCATGATGTTAGGTCTAGAGGTAGTGGTGTATAACAAACTTACAATAATTGACCTATATTATGTCTTATTGACATTTGAAGACTCATATTCCATGATTAAATTACACATTTTGATAATGGGTGTACTAACTAACTTACAATCTTCCATATCAAACTTATGCAACATCTCTCTTATGTATTTGGATTGTGAGATGCATATATACTTTTTAAATTGAGTGATTGAAACCCAAGAAAGAATGATAGTTATCCTATCATGGACATCTAAAACCCATTACTCATCTCCTATGCAAATGCTTTTGTTATGTTCTCATTGTTTGCACCAAATATGATGTCATCCACATAGACAATAACTATCAAATGATGGTCATATTTTGTCTTTATGTATAGATTACTATCTACAACTCTTATTTTAAATCCTTGATCCAATAGAAACCTATCTAACCTAGTATACCGATCTCTAGGATCATGCTTTATACCATAGAAATCCTATTTATATTTTAAAACAAGTCCTTGTCATCTGATAGTGAGAACCCCTTAGTTTTCTCAATGTACACTTCCTATTCTAAATTCCCATTCAAAAAGGTAGATTTGACATCCATATGGTATACCTTAAACCCTTTGAATTTTTCATATGATAAAAACAATCTGGTGGCCTCTAATCTCACTATTGGTACAAAGTTAGCCTCAAACTCTACCTCTTCAACTTGTGCATATCCCTTTCATACCAATCTAGCCTTGTTCCTAGTGACTTTTACATTTTCATTAAACTTGTTTATAAACACCCATTTTTTGAAATTTACATTCTTGTCTTTAGGCCTAGGAACACGTTCCCAAGTCTCATTCTTATATATTTGATCTAACTCCTCATTTATAAAACATATCCAAAATTTGTCTTTGCTTAGGTTAAATCTTAGATAATAGAACAACATTCTCTTCATTGAAGATTACTTACCAGTATTCTCCTTGTTTGTATACCTATATTCTTATTACTAATGATTTGAGATTCAAGATGAACTCTTTGAATCTATCTTGAGGGGCCTTTTGAGTCCTATCTCTCCTAAAATTCCTCTTCTTTCTCATCAACCTCTATAGTTTCCTCTTCATTCTTAAAGTCTAGATTCTCTAAAGTATCTTTTCACTATGAGTGTGATTTCCTTGTCTCGTCAATGTTTATATTGGTGATTTCCATATATTTTTTAAACTCTTGTTATAAAATATATATGATGAGGTCATTAATGAGTATCCTAAGAATATACATTCATCATATCTGAAATTAAACTTTTCTATGTCTTCATCATCCTCTTTTGATGAAACATTTTCTCCCAAATACTCTAAAGTGTTCCACATTAGCAGGTCTACCCTTCCACAATTCATAAAGATTCTTATTTCCATTATTCCTTATCTATCCTCTATTAAAAATTTATATTTTAGTGCTTACTTCCTCTCTCCAATATCCATAAGATAATATAGACTAACTTACCATAGTTTTATCCATCTCTTGAAATGTCATATTATTTATTTCCACTACCCCATTTTGTTGAGGTGTCCTAACTACATAGAATTTTCTCCTTATTCTATGAACCTTAGATAATTAATCAAAATAATTAGACAAAACTTGCCTCCTCTATCAGATCTTAGGCACTTTATCTTCCCCTTATTCTCATTCTCAAAAAGAGCCTTGAATTCCTTTAACTTGTCAAGATGTTTTGATATTTATTTCAAGAAAGCAACCCAAGTCATTATTGTGTAGTTATCTATGAGTAACATTAAGTATATATCTCCTTAAATGATTTTAATTCTTGTAGACCCACATAGATCAATGTGTATTAAAACTAAGGGTCTTGTACTAGAGTACTCCTTGGACTTGAACCTTCCTCTAGTCTACTTACCATGTTGGCATTCCTTATAAAGTATGCTTGTAGGTTTTGTGATCTTAGGCATATTCTTCAAAGACCTATTAGTGTTTAACTTGACCATATTGTCAAATTTTAGGTGACCTAACATTATGTTTCAAAGACATTATTGTGATCTTAGGCATATTCTTCAAAGACTTATTAGTGTTTAACTTGACCATATTGTCAAATTTTTTAGGTGACATAGCTAGTCTAGAAAGAAATTCTCAATATGTGGGGCATTGCATGGATCCATCATAAAAATGTGGAATTATCTCTTAAAATATAGTACTGCCCCTCCAAGAATTCTAAAGCAATTTTTTTATGGAAACTTACTCTTCCCCATATTTGGTGGGGAATATGGAAGGAAAGAAATAACCAAATCTTTAGAAATAAAGATCTCCCTGGATAGGTGGTAGGACAAAACATCATTAGAGATATTAAGGAGAATTTTTTATCACAAAAGAATCCAAGCTCAACCTTCCAAGTGGATAATCCCTTGAGTATGGAAAATTATAAAGGTAAACTTGATAATCCCAGATTAGGAGTTACATGGAATGCTCCCCCTTATGGGTGGATTAAAGGAAACTTTGATGGAGCTGCTAAAGGGAATCCGGGGAATGCAAGTTGTGGTGGTGTCTTGAGAAACCATACGGGAAAGGTTATTGAAGTTGTAGCAATCCCCATTGGTAAATAAAATTGTCACATTACCAAAGCTACTGCCACCCTTCAGACCATCAAAATAGCTATGGATTCGGGATATCCCAAATTGTGGCTAGAAGGGGACTCATTGAACATCATAAATATTCTTAACAATAAAAATATTGTGTCTTGGACTATAGAGGCTAAGGTAATGGAGATGAAAACCAAAATAATTTTTTTTGATAAAGTGACTATAACCCACACCTATCGTGAAGCCAACAGAGTTGCAGATTGGTTAGCAAACTGCACAGTCTAGACAGGACAAAAAATGAGGTGGCAGGAAACATTAGAAAAGAAGGTGGAACTGAGGGAGCTCATTCTTCATGATGCAACTTATGAAAAGGAGGGAATGATTAGATTTTTATAGAAACATAATGAGTTGGAGAAGTGGCTACGCGGGGAAAGGTCTTCAATCATTAAAAAGGAAGGCTCTTGAAAGTGGAAGGCTCTCCAGGATCCTGAATGTGCCCAAACAAAGCCGACTCTCAAATCAAACTGGCAGTAGGTGGGATAATTATAAAGTTCATAGAGATTGGGTTTCTAAGGAAATGAGTATGGCTCATGAAAGGAAGGGAGAACCAAGGAAGCAGGAACCCAAAAATTGTGACGAATGGAGAGAGAAACAAGATGTCTGGAGAATCCTGCAGAAAGGAAAAGTCATGAACTATATGGAAAAGCTCCATGGGTCAAAACCGCATATCACTATGGCCTTTTTAAAAAATTGGATTGATGAAAGGGTCACATTGCATGGTAGCACAGTGAACCTTAAGAGGATTTTATAGCAGAGGTTACAGGGTTGCCTACGAATGGACTTAAATTATCCAAACAGACAAGCATTTCGAATGAGGCCTTTTGTAAGTTCCCCAAGACGGATGTGGAAGAGTAGAAGTTGGTCAAGAATGGAGATTTATATGAATTGGAATAGATTAAGGGGATATGGAGGGATGTCCTATGCTGTATAAGGGAGTATTTCATCCTGGACAGAAGGAGCAAGAGAGTGCATAAATTCCACTTTGTTTTCCTTAATCATTTCAGGCATAAGGTAAGATTGTCTTTTCCCTTTTACCTGTGCTATTCTTTGGTCCAAAGTTTATTTGCTCACAGGAAGAAGGAAACGCATCCTATCCTGCATGAAGGCCTAATTCTGTTAATCGAAGGCTACTGCAAGAATAAAGCTATGTTTAAGAACCCTAACCAAGGGAAAAATAAGGAGTCTGGGAGTAGAAGGAGTGAAATTGTAAAAGAGAAAGACAAAATCAAGTTCCCTAGCACCAATAATTAGAATGTAGAAGAAGATACAGAGTGGGAGAGATTTGAAAAACCTAGGGAGGAAAATTTGGAGGAAGAAGAAGGAACTGAAAGCTGGAATACAAATTCAATTGAGGACAAAGAATGTCAAGAGAAGAATGAGAAAGGAGTTAGCAAAGAGGAGGAATCTAAAAATAGTAAAGAAGAAACTGAGGAAAATCAGAAAGTGTCAAAGGAAGATATTGTCCAGGATGGCCCTATTGAGGACCCTGTTTCAAGAAATGAAAAGGAAAATACAGTTCAGGATGACAATCAAGAAATGGACATGGAAATTCAAACTAAAACCAAAGAACAGTATCAAAGGGGCCGAGAGGATCACTTTGAAGAAGGTGGGAACAGTCCCAATAAGAATTCTAAGGAATGGAGAGAGAAGGGGCAGAACAATGGAATGCACACACCTATGAGTTGGGTTAATTGCAAAGCAGAGGCTTCTCTTCAACTTGATTCTTGGATGTGTAAGGAGATTAAGGATCTCAAAAGGAAAGTGGAAATTATGGAAGATAACCAGAAAGTTGCATGGAACAAAATTAACATCATGGAAAAATAGATAAGAGATATCCCCATCAAGCTCAAAGATTATGAGAATAACCTTAGGGAACTCATTAAGGAGAACAGAATGAAAATGGAGGAAGTAACATCCAATATTTGTGCTGCAGCTATCAATATTGGAAAAAGAGCAAACAAGGAGACCAAATCCTTGGAGGGGCCTAGCAAAAGGATGAGACAAAGCTCTAGAAAGAAGGCTACACAAGAGGGAGCCAAGTTAGCGGTAACTACTACTCAGGATACTACTATTGTGAAAGGTAAAGAAACTGTAAAAATGATTTTGGAACTGGAAGAATAGTCTAATTCTTCTTGTTGGTTATGTTTACTAGTCCTGTTCTCTAGTTTCTTTTTGTAATCTTCTATCTATGGTGCAGCCAGATCTTTGTTAAATCTGGGTTTTGACCGGTGGTCTCTCTGGTGGTTTTAGGTCCATATAAAACCTATTTTTGCTACTTCTCTATAGTATTTTTTAGGTTCTACCTGTGGTCGTTGTGGCTTTATCCTTCTTTCTTTGTACTTGGGTTTCAGGGTCCCTTCAAAACCTGATTTTACCTTAATCTAAAACATTATGTTTCATATCCAACCTTCATCCATCTTTCTCATAAAGCATCTCTCCTTCTTGATCTCATTCAAGACATATAGATTGTTCTAATTCCTCTTAGCATTAGAAATTATCCTTCCTAATTTGGCCCTCCTTATGTCACGCCATCTATCATGAAAGGTTAGTGTGTGTCCTTCACTAACCTTTGACTTACACTAAGAAAGTTATGTTTCAAACCTTCTGCATACAACACATTTTGTGTCTTGGTCTTCCCATTATCTAAACTTACAACACCCTTGCCATCTATATTGGCATTTGTGTTTTCTCCAAACCTCACTATTCCTATAGCATTATTATTCAATTAGATTAAATTATTTTTGTCTCCTATCATGTGTATTTATCAACCTCTATATATATGCCATTTCATGCCTTCATCTTGAATGTGAAAGGTAGTATAATCTAGCATAGAATCCTATTTATCCTTTTATTCCTTCTTAATAAATATCCATCTGCACTTTTAAGCTCAATATGATTAGTCCTAACTTTTTTTGGCTTCCACACCAATGTTTGATACTTCTCATGCATTATAGGAGCTTCATATGTCTTATTTGATAGTGAGGGCCTTCTAATTCTATTATATAATAATCTTTCAATGTGTCCCATATTATGATAGATGTAAAAAACAACATTTATTTACTTACCTCTTGATTGATTACTCCTTTTTCCCATCCTCCCATGATAACTTATCCTTTATTTCATTGGGCTACCTAATTGGTCTATTCATGTTGGTACTCTTAACTTATTTTATCTTCTCATGATCTCTCTCAAACTTGCTCATTTTTTCTATGAGATTCTTATGCTCAAACTTCAAATAATCTATCTCTATCTTCAACTGGTCGTACTCAGCTTCCTTTAATCTAAACCTTGTATTGATACCTTATAATTGATTCTTGAGATACTCAATAGTATTATTTTGATTCTTAAAATAATAAAGGGAACTTATGAGATAAAATTCAAGGTCAAACTCAAATTCTCCTTCTTCACTATCATAATATACTTTATCATACATGTTGTCTTCTTCCTTTTGATCACTAGACATCTTGTGCTTCTTAAGATCATCTTCAATATACTACACTTGATTCAAATGACTAAGATCTGATACCAATTATTAGAATCAAAATGAATAAGGGGGGGTGGAGAGGTGAGTTAATATTAAATAAATCTTTTAACTTTAATTTATCATTCATAAACTATCAAATCAATATAGTGAACTAGAAACACATCAAGAACCATTTATATGAGTATGAGACAAGAGAAAAACACACATAACACTTATTTGAGTGGGAAAACGTCAAGGGGAAGAAAAAAATTAATTTATGAAAATTTAGTGCAGTATTATAAGATAAAAATCAATCTTTAGTGAAGCACCAACTCCACATGCAACACCAACTCCAACTAGTCAAACACCCACTCAACTAGGCTTTGGCAAATACCAACTTGCATGTAGGTACCAACCCCCTAGATGAATCAGCACTAAATCATCCACATAATTATCTTAATAATATTCATAAAAACTAATTTCTCACAAAATATATTATTATTATCTTTTTTAGCTCTTCTCACTCTTTTATCCCTGTCAAACTACCTTCTAGGTTCCTTCGCTCAACTAAGTCTCTTCAGGGTAGATTAGGTCATATGACTTTAATATTCATATATATTACACCTATTATAACTTAATTATATTTTATATACAAGACCACCTTCATCTCTTAAAAGTGTTATATCCTTCGATTCCATTCATTCACACTCTAACTTGTCAATTAGGCCTTATTCTTATACTAGGCTCTTGCTGATACACCTCTTGGAAAAACACCCACACACACACTTTATCATTTATATTTTCAAAAAATAGGCCCTAATTCATTCCAAAAACATTAATCAATAATTAAATTATTTTGGTCATATCTTAAATAGACCAAATTCTTCTTTAGGCCTTAAGGAGACCTAATTCAACTAGGCCTCCATTAGTACATGTTACCCTTTGATCTCATTAGAACACCTTAAAAATATTTAAAAATGGTATAAAAACTTCATATACCACTCAAATATACCCAAAATAATGTCATATTAGGCTCATGACACTTTTTTATCTCCAACCACCACTTGAAGCACACCATTAGTATTATTCACATTAGGCCTTCATACACATAAAAAGGTCTATCTTGAAAAACTAAAGATAAAATGTTATTTATACACAAAAAAAAATTAAAAAAATAACATAAAAAAAACCTAAAATATCTAAAAAAATTCATCAAGTGCATTATAATTTATCACATATGGAAAAAGGACTCAAACACTTTTCTGTAAATAGCCCATTTAGAACTACAAGAACACTCTAAAACCCAATCATGAACAACTTGATCTTAAACATATGAAATAACACTTAAAATGAAAAATTAAAATTTTAAAATATAAATTTACATTTATATAACATTATAAAATACAAAAACCATAAGGTCTAATGTCAAATATTAGTCTTACAGACCAATATTTTGAGCTCACTACACACAGTCAAACTAGAACTAGACAAGCCATTTTGGATTCAACATTTTAACCTTTTATACTAAATTCAAAGATTTTAAAAAACATTATCACTACTTTAAAGTCATAAATAAAAACATAATATGAATTAGATACATCAAATTAGGTCATAAATCCTTAATCTCATCACTGTAACTTGCTTACCCCAAACTGCTAGTTTACCTTAAAGCATAACCATGGTGGCATTGACCTTCAACACCTATATTACCAGTTTGAAAGACTCTTGATTCATGTGTATCATACTATTAGATAATTATAACATTTTTAGATATAAATATAATATTTTTAAATTTCAATATTGATATTTTAGACTAGTCTTATGACCATACATCGCATTGTCTCATCTACATTAGATAGGTCAACTTGTGAGCAACTTTTTCACTATAATCACTAACCCCAAAAACTTATAAAAAACATGGGTATGTATTCCAATTCATGAAACATATTTCAATTCACTTGGTTTCATCACTAAATTATGGTAACACATCCCTAATCATCTTCTCACTTATGCTTAGGTTTCTCATTATTTACACCATTAGGCTTATGAGCCACAAACTAACTTGGATGACTAGTTTAACACACTTCAGGGATATATTTTGTCTATAAACCTTAATGAAAATTAAACACGAGTCTATAAATTCATCCTCCAATCATTTTAATATTTTTAATTTTTCAAATTTTATTGTTATAGTAAATCTCTAAGAAATGTGCACTTTATTATAAGGTCTACTCACACACTTGACAACTCAAACACACCTAGAGGTGACTAAGAGAGTTGAATACATCCTCCAATATATTTTATAGTGATTTGAGACCATTATATTCTATTTTTAACAATATATTTCACATCAAGTCCTTATTAGGGTTTTAGAGAGGTTTAACATAGGTTGTGATGTTAACGATTATTTATAAAGGATTGCCCCTTAAATCAAAAACCAATGCATATAGTTATTATATAGGACCCTTACCCATCTATCTTTAATATATCATGTTCTCATGTAGAGGTTACTATTATGTAAATACTTTATAGCCTTGGAGGGTGTTATTCAAGTTCCCTCCAACTAAGTCACACACTAGGAACAACCTTAGGCTATGGGTATCATATCGTGCGGTTGACCCCTTGAAGAAGGATTAATTAATCTTGATGGATCACCTATACTAATTTTAAATGAAACACTGACATAATCTTGAAACTAACACTATATTAGTATAAGATAATGTTTGCTCACATAACCTCACTAACTAGTTAATATCATAAGTATTTCATGAAATAGGTTCATTGAGTAATCAAGGAAGCAAATAAGAATTTTAATACTCACACCAAGCATCCATTGGTGGCTAAAAAAGAACACAAGTTCAAACTTGAAAATTAACTTGAAAACACATTAAAAGAGGTAAGAAAGAAGTACAATGGATATGGAATAATATCCTTATCAATGCCATCATGCAAAAGCTTACTAAAACATAAGTTAAAGCCAAGAGATAGGTAAAAAAATCATCTTATTAAATTAATAGGTAGTTATTACAAATTTTGATAGGGTCTTACCTTGTTAATAAGAGTCCCTTGCTCTTCAAAAATTAGAGAGTCCTTGTGAGGGTCTAAAATTAGAGAGAGAGAGAGAGAGAGAGAGAGTTACCATGGGGTATAAAACAAGAGGTATAAGAGAAAAGGGGAAGATATAAGAGAATCATGCAATAATAATTGATAAATGAGCTTCTAACACATTTTAATGAATTCTCAACCACATTTTGATCAACTCAGGACTAGTTTTCCATCAAAAAATTAACCTTTTTTATCCCAATAACCTCCAAACCCTCTCATTGGTTGAGAAAAATAGTAGAAGATAAGAATTTTTTAAGGATGATGATTCATGATCCATTATGAAGGAAAATATTTAACCCCTCTAAAAATGTACTGAATAATCCAACTAGATTTTTCAATCCCCAACGTTGTCCCTTAGAACTCTATTCCATCTTTTACTTATCTTCTTTATAAGGATAAAATCCTCATATCCATAGTCTTGATATATCCATGACTATGTCTTCTTTAAGCAGATGTAAGTACCTATTTGGTGAGGGTGTGACCATGTAAAAAGACAAGATACTCCTCCAAATATCATTTATATCTTCCCCTACTCCAAAACCTAAACATAGGTTTATTATAAATGAAAACCAATACAATTTATTGATTTTCCTATAATCATCATATCAATTAAAATACCATTAGGATGATTGATATTTTATAAAACTATTATCCCTCATTTTCTCTCTATCAGGACTAAAATGATCTATTCTATTCCTAAATAAATGGGGCCTGTAGATTCCAAATCTTCAGACCAAAGGTTGAAAGTAAGCTCTAATGGCAACCATTTTGAAATACCTATTCTAGATCAACTTAGATCCTATTTAGATCTTGATTTTATGCATTTTCCTACCTAGGTCTATGAAATATTTTGATCCAATGTGTCTACCATATGTAGCATTACTTCCATTCTTATTTATCATCTTAAAAATATGACTATCACAAATTCAGACACATGTCACCATTTTGTGCCTCTTAAAACCTGACTAAATTTTCTTCATTGATATTTGATCTGGGATTCCTAAATTATGATACTTGGAAAAACCAAATTTAAACTATGGATATTTATAACATTCCTCATTTTATTACCACTTTTACACCATGTGGTGTCCTTGCATTTAATCTAGGCTAATTGACCCTATCTCATTCACACTATTAATCTTCATCTATAGTAAAATGCATGCCATTGATCTTTATTTGCATGATCAAAAAAGAACCATTGATACTTTAATTAATTAATATTGTGAAATTTATTAACCCCACATTAAATCCCAAGATCCTCTAAATTGTTGACATTGTGCTCACTATTGAGCTTTGATTGCATGATTGAATGTGCATCGTAGATCTATTTAGGCCCATTGACTTGAGTTATCACCTACATGCCATTTATATTGATTCAATAAAGAAATATTTTTACACTTTTCAGCTCTATGTTCACTCTCATTATCATTTGAAATATTTGAATTCAAATGGCTACTTCTCATGGTTTTAATTTGACATCTTTGTGCACGTTCCTCTTTACTATTTCAACTTTGAAGGCTTATATCTTGATCTAGAAAACTCATCAAGAACAAAATTTTTTAGCATCTATTTTAATCAATAAAACTATCATATATATGTCATAATTTATATTTAATATGCCTCCAAATTACACTTATTAAATGTATAATTAAACTGGCATGTTCATTCCTATATGACAAGGCATGATGGTCTAGTTCCTTTTGGCTTATGCTAATCATATTTGAACCCATAAAGTCTATGATAAAGCTTTGATATTTTGAGTAAACATGATTTATTCCCTTTTCATGCCATGAATACCATGGAAACCTATTGGATCCTTTCTCTTGTAATTCTAGACCTATTTTTAGACCTGCTTCCTAAAAATTCCATCAAATTCACCTTAAGACTTTCTTAAAGTGTTTCAAAAGATTTCAAGTGGAATATGGTTATCTACTTCCACTATTAGATCACTAAATAAACAATAACCCTACTTATCTTCTCACACCACAAGAAGACTTATAGAATAATAATCCATCTAGGTAAATTTTTGTATGTAGGCCAAAATTAGCCAACATTTTTTGTAACATCCTAAGATTACATGCCTACTATGCAACATATTAGTAGCCTTAGTATAATCTACTAGGTCATAAGTATTTCTTCCCAAATTTATCATGAATTTTATACAAGTATATCCCTTTCCAAAGCCTCTCTTATTAAAGCAACAATGACAAAAATAACAAAATAAACACTATGTTGAAGGCACTTATGGAAGGGAAACACAATAAAAATAAGTGTGCCCAAGGCACTTAGAGAAAAACATAGAAAATACTCTAATATATATAATATCATAAACTAGATGTAAAATCTTTTAATATCAATGCTTTAAATGAATGTCATTGACTAGGATGGGTAATACCTCTCCATCCAGCGGGGCAAGATGAAAACATTATGTTATTTGCATGCTTGAATAAAATAAGGGCTACTCTATAAGTTGTAAAATTTGGTATGGTTATTTGTCTTGGCCTTATTTGAATCCCACTTGATGAATAGATCCCCTTATTTTAATTCCCTTTCTATCTCTCTCTTATTAAAGGATTTCTTGACTTGAGCTTGGTGAGACTCTAGTGTCTTCATTTTAGGGTCCCTATTTTATTCAAGTTCTATGAGATTTATCATCCTCACATTCATAGGTTCACTCTCTATCAACTCCAGATGATGGGATAAATCCAAGTAAAGTAACTCAAGAGATATGGGAAATTTTGATTCCCTCGCATATATAAGAATATATGATGAGTTACCAATATCAACTTTGAAGTCATTCTATTAGCCCATAAGGTTGTCCTTAGCTTTATGTGCCATACTCTTTGGTTCTCTTTGATAGTACTCTTGATAATCCTTATTAATTTATTGTTTGTGGACTCTGCTAGTCCATTTCATTAGGGATAGTAATTGGAGGATGTGCTAAGGTAGATGCCCAACTGATTTTCCCATTAACTTATCCTCATTCCAATAAATGCTAAGGCATTATATGAAATTATTGTGGTTGGTACACCAAACCTAGTCACTATGCTATCATAAAAGTCCAATACTTCTATCTCATTGGATTATTTAAGGGTAATTTATTCCACCCACCTAGTGAAGTAGTCAATAGTAGTGATTACCCATTTCTATCCTCCACTAAAAGGTGGATTGATCATTCTTATGAAGTCCAAACCCCATTGTATGAATGATTGTTCCACCTAAATTAGGTTTAGAGGAAGGGCTACAAATATTTACTTGCCTACAAAGAGAACACACTTTTGGCACTTTCTAACCCATGTATAGGCATCCTTGAAAAGGTTGGGCCAATAATAACTAGCTCCCATTACTTTTTCTATTGTATTCCTTAGAGAAAAATGGCCTCCTCTAGGCCCAACATAGAATTGCTTCAATATCTTTGTTACTTGATTATCATCGATATACCTAAGAATCACTGCATTGAGGTCCTTTCTAACTAAAACACTATAATCCAATGCATAAGGTATCGACTAAAGTCTAAAATACCTTTTCTTTTCCCTATCCATACCTTGTGGGCACTCACTTGTCATCAAGAAATGTGTCATATTCTAGAGCCAACTAGTGTGAGATGGAGGTGCATCTATTTGTGAATTATCTTATGTCACTAATACAACTTATTTATCCTCATGGAGTTCATTAATAATATTCTCACATAAGTATTTGCCTCTCACTAGCTTAGTGACCTTGATCTCCACATCATACTCTATGACCTTGGTAATCCAACCAGTCCTCTTCTCATTCAAATCTTTACTAAGAATGAAGTCCTACACTCCAAGATGAGATACCATAATATGAATCTTTTTATTGGATAACATTGATCTAAGATTTTTGATGCTTCTCAAAATTGAAAACACTTGCTTTTATACAAAGGTGTACCTTATCTCATATCCTTCAAGCCTTTGAATGAAAAAACTGATTGGCTACTCAAGTCCTTCACCATTATTTTACATCAACATAGTTGATATATTATCAACATTAGCAAAGGTATACAATATGAAATATTTTTAAAAGTTAGTATTCATGAGAGAGGGTGCTTGGGTAATGGCTTGCTTGATATCCTTAAATGTTGCTTTACCTTGATTTGACTAAGTGAACACTTGGTTATTATTTAACATGGTAGTCATGGGTTTGAACAATTTGGAAAAACTAGATATAAACCTTCTCACAAAGTTTATTTTCCCAAGGAAACTCTTGAGTCCTTTTTTGTGCTTGGGTAAAGATAATGCCAAGATGGAACTTATTTTATTAGGGTCAATATCTAACCCCTATTTGGAGATAATGTGTCCCAAGAGTTTACCCTCATGAATAAAAAACACACATTTATTTGGATTCAATGAGATCCCATATTATCTAAAGCTTCCAAAGATAAATATCAAGTGCTTTAATATCTCACTAGTCTACTTGGAGAAAACTATGATGTCATCTAAGTAGACCAATACCATCTAATTTAGTAATCCTTAGAAATCCATGTTTATGGATCTTTGAAAATTATCCCTAGTATTTTACAAGCCAAAAGGCATCTTTTGATAATCATATGTGCCCCACTTTATGGTTAAGGTAGTCTTATATTTATCTTCTTCTCTTACCAGTATTTGGTTGTATCTTAAGTAACCATCCAATAGAGAGAAGCATTCTGAACCAAAAACTATTTGAATGAGTTTCTCCATGGATGGTAATGGATAGTGATCTTTCAAGGAAACCTTATTTAGGTTTTTAAAGTTAACACACAACTAGATCTCCTCATTTTTCTTCCTTAAAGACACTAAGTTGGCTACCCATGTGGGGTACTTGATGGGAAAGATGATCTTGGACATAATCAATTTAGTCTATTATTTCCTCACAAGTTCATCAATTTTGGGTTTGATAGGCCTTTTCTTCTATCTAACATTATTGGAATTAGTCTCAAATTATATAGTGTATTGGGCTAGCTTGGGATAAAAAACCTCTTAGGTCACTATACTCTCAAGAAAATATATCTACATATTATTTAAAAAGCTCAATGAAATCATGTCTCTCAGCCCTGTGCTTACCTTTCCAAGATTGAAAGCTTATCTTTGAGGATAAGGACTCTTTCATTGTTATCTTCATTATTTGACATCATACCTTATATTTATTCACATTATCTCCCTCATGGAAAAAACCTTCAAGGGTGACCAGCCCTTTAGGAAGTTTACTAGACCTCAATTGAACAATTTTATCTTCATATTGATGTTGGAATTTTTCTTGGTTCATTCAGGAAAACTATGACTCCTACTATAAGAAATAATTAATCTGATTGTCACTATGAAAGACCTATCAATGAGATTTATTATTTAACACTAATTTTCTAACCACTACTTTAACATGTGGCTATACTTTGGACTTTTTCAATTCATTTGGGATGTCAAATTGAGCTCCCATAGATTTTAACCTATCATAATGATAATTTTGGTTCTTTAGCATTGTTTGGATGTTAAAGCCCTTGAAATACTCAAGGATACCCCATAATCTATGTTTTTAGTATTTCATTAGGGTATTATTTATGAAATTTTAGCCTTTGACCTGATGAACTATCAACTCACTATCCCCATACACTTATAATTGCTTGATTCCTCTTTTACTAGCCCACTGAAGGCCATGGATAGTGCCCTCATACTCTGTTGCATTACAAAATTAATTGAATTAGAACTTATAATAAGAGAAGCACTTATCATTTGAGGTAGTAGATACTAGAATTTCACCTACACCCACTCCATGTTTGTTCCTTAAACCATCAAATAAAAATTTCCATAGACCACTGAGTCTTCTTGAGGCCTAGTGACAGATGGCATGTATTCGATTTACTCATGTAAGTAGTATAATGTATTGATCATGGTAATTGATGTCTTATATTGTCATTTATGTCAAATATATCATATGTTTATAGTACATGAATGAAAAATATGTTATGTTTGATAGATTAGATAAATATGGCACATTTTCAGGTCTATAAGGACAAAGAAGAAATTTTGAGGCATCTATAGATGTCTTGGTGAAGTTCTAGTGTGTCACTTGATCATTTATAAAGAGAAACTTGCATCTTATAGCTTAAGAGAAGCTAAACCATCATTTCACATCATGTAGATATGAACCAACAAGTTTGTGCATTTAATGTAGGTAATCAAAAAGTTAATTGAGGTCAAAGGTTTTCATGGAGATGTTGTCCTAAAGATTTGGAGTCTTTAAGTGTTTTCTATCTCAAGATATAAATATTCAAAGTTTCTCTAATAGACTATGATGGACCAAAGACCATCAATTTTAACTATGTTGAAGTCTAGGGTGAAATAATCTAGACAAATCTAATGGTGAGCATTTATTAGATCATAGATCTAATGATGAGCATTTCATTTGACCAGATAATGATATAATGGAGCATGTGATCTTATCAGTAGTGATCCAATAGTGTGTATTTAGTAAATATATCAAAATATTCTTAGAAGGAATCTATAGTTTCCAAGTGGTACAAGCACATTGATTTAATGGTATAGGGTGCACAGAAGGCACATAGAGCTGCCAAGTGGCATAATCATGGGAGCTCAGATTGAAGATCAATAATAATTATTATAAGGTAAAGACAAGGTTACTTCTAAGGATATTGATGGTGTGTATTTTTCTAAAGTTTCTATGGATCATGAGATGAGGTTAAACTACTTGATTTTAGTGTTGACATAGTGACCATTAGAATTCAAATATTTAAATTAATGAGGGAAAACTAGTTTATAGTTTTTATGTTATAAGTTTTGATAAATGCAAAATTTCATGGTTGTGTAAAAAGCAAAGTTAAAGATGAATTCAAGGTGCATCAAAATAATCTATTTATAAGGTCTTAAATTTGGTATAATCAACTTTATGGAGCTTAAATTTTTAATATTTATTCATTCATGGTGTTTCTATGTACAAAATATTGTTTAAGTAATTTGTGTTTGAGCAGAAGAGTGTTTTAGAGGGAACATTAATTTAAAAATGTATTATAGGTCATATAGAGTGTACCCATGCATTTTAAAGTGATCTAATGTTATTATCTTTCTCAATAAAGTTCTAAATGGGTAATAGGTCTCCACGAGAGCTATAAGGGATACTAAGGCCTAATTGAAAGGTGTAGCTACTTAAGTATGACTCATGGATGCTATGGTTGAATTTTGAGGATGTATTTGAGATATGTGTTAGCATGTTATATGTATTAATGGTTAAGTAAAATATTATGTCCAACCTATATGTTGATATTCATGAAGACTCTATAAAATGTGAAGACAAAGGTAATGGTTTCTAAACTTGATGAGGAAGAGTTATGAGAGTAGAGATAGATAAGAAGGAAATAAATAAGAGATAATGTGATTAGTGGATGGACTAAAGTACATATAAGATTTAGGAAGAGAGAGGAAGTCTAGATTGATCTAAAAGGATGTTTAGATTTATTACTTGAATGATCAAGTTTGAGTGTGTCTAATGAATTGAAATATAGGTGTTATACATTATTGATCCAATCATATTGAATGTAATTAGAGTTATTTAGTTATTTATTTCATAAGGTGTTGTGTGGGTGATCAAAATTTAGAACAAGTGGGTGCTTGTTCATGCGTAGGGGTAGGTACTCTTTGTGAAATGGGTGTTTCACTAAAAGGTCTCATGTTTTTTATCATCTTATAAGACAATTAGTCCATGTGTTTGTATGTTTGAGAGTGGGTTTTATTTCCCAATTGGGTTGAAATGTTATGTGTGTGATCTTGCATCATCTTTCTTATTTATTATTATGAACATCTTGTATGCTTTATGAATGTTTTTTGTCATTGATTAAAATTTTAAAAGGATTGAATATGAATTTTTACATATCTTGAATCATTGATTCACCCCACATCTTAGTGATTGTATCTCTAATGATTGGTATCAGAGTAGGAACTTCATTTCAAGTTTAACCACTTGAAGGTGATATAAGGTACAATATTACAAGCTAATATAATTAGAGTTTCTCTATAAAATAATCACAATTGTTCAATAGGTTAAATTATGATTTATAAAGTATAAGGATGAGGACATACATCATGTATCTAGGGTTTGATATTTGGCAATATATTAAAGATGGTTATACTAGACCAAATACTCCTACAACTAGTGTTGATAATAAAAATTTGAGTGAGAATAATTAAAAATCTATGAATGTTATCATTTGTGGTCTATTTGAGGTTGATCTCACCAAAGTGATCCATTTTAAGTTTGTCAAAGAAATTTGTGATAAATTATAGACTATCTATGAAGGAGACTCAAAGGGAAAATTTGATAGATTATAGACCTACCGAAGGCAAATTCAAAGGTCTCAAAATGAATGAAGAAGATGATGTGGCATCCTATCTTCTGAGGGTTAATGAGGTAGTAAACATTATTTAAGGTTTTGGAGAGGTGATTGATGAAGTAACTATAGTAAAAAAGATATTGAGGACTCTTACACTCAAGTTTGATTCAAAAGTTTCTATTTTAGAATAAAGTCATGATCTCACTTAGTTGAAGATGGATGAACTACATGTCATCCTTATTTATTATGAGATTAGAGTCAATGATGACAAACTACCAAAGGAGGAAGAAAAAATCAAGATAAAAATGAAGACAAATAATAAAATAAATCAAGGTAAGGAAGTCAAGTGTGATGAGATATCTGATGATGAACCAATAGATTTGTTTACAAGTAAATTTTAAATAGGCTCAAGGAACTATAAGGTTAAACTACCCTTCAAGTGTTTCAATTATGAATAAGTATGATACTTTGATAACAAGTTCCCTCATAAGCACAAAAAGAATTATGATGAAGAGTATGGTGAAATCCAAGATGAATTCAAGAAGACATTTAGGTATGATAAGAGGAAGAAAGGATTTAGAAATTATGATAACAAAAAGAAGTCTTTCAAGAACAAGAAGAGTCTCTACACCAATAAATATTTTATCTCACTAGAGAATATTGAGGATAGTGATTCTGAGTTAGATATTGAAAATGAAGTCATATACATGGCTGAGGAAGGAAGTCGATCATATCAAAAGGAGTCTACTTGGAGTGATATAGATAATGAAGAAGACAAGGAAGACTATAAGACTAAATTAAGGAATGCTCATGAAGAACTAAAAATTTAAAATAATATTAACAAAAGGATAAACTCTCAAATCAAGGACTATGAAGAGATATTTAGTATGTTTGAGGAAATAATGAATGAAGACACTAATGAGTATGAAGATACAGTTAAGAATATTAGTTTTAAATTAGAAATCCTATCTGTAAGACTGAAAGCTAAATAATACGAGTGTTATAGGTATGTGATTGAAAATGAGTCATTAAAATTTGAGTTACAATATACATCTAGTAAGATGAAGTCATATGTGATATTTGAAAAGAGCTCAAGTGATCTAGACAACATTTTGAATAGTCAAAAGCATGCAGTGATAGAACTGGACTTGGTTACAAAGAATAAAAAAAGAATTTAACTCAAGATAAGATAAAGATCAATGTGAATAAGGACAATCAGACCTTGAAGATCAATCATCAGTCAAGAAATGAAGGTGTTGACATAATAAAGATAAATCAAATTAGACAACCAAATGCCATGAGGTATGAAAATTTTAATGGTTACTACTATACTTGTAATCAATTTGCTTATAGGGCTAGAGAGTATAGAATACCTACTAAGAATGAGTGGAATAATTAGTCAAATAACATGAACAAATTTGAGTGCTTTAGTTGTTATGACATAGGACACATTGTAAGATTTTTTCCAAATCAGGTAACGTAAGTTGAGTTCACTTTAAGAAGAATTATTTGATACAACTATGAGAATATTGGTCACATTGCTAGGTTCTAAAATCAAAAGCCATCAAGTCAAAATAAATTTAATCAAACTCATCATCTATAAGGAAGAAGACAAGTTAACCTATGGAAACCAAAAAATAAAAGTGTGAGCTATGATGAGTTTGTAAGTCCAAGTGGTTTATTTACTATGGTGAAGAATGATACAAAGGTTGAATAATTATAAGATCTCTCATTATCTACTCATGTTGTGAATGAAGAGAATAAGCTTAAGGAGAAGACCTAGATGCTATTTGAGGCTAGTCATGAGGTGTGTATAGATCTAAGTGAATATATTTCTATTATTGAATAAGTTTCATGCAAAGAACATTAGTTGTTAATGACTAGTGATGAGGTTATTTCTTCATGTGAAAAGGTATGTCATGAATATATGTTGTCTCCATATGTTATCAATAAATTATTATAAGAAAAAGAGAATATTGTTGTAGATGAGCATGTTGCTTCTATTAAACCTAATAATAATAATAAGAAGAATAATTAGGAGTATTAGATGACCAAGGAGGATAAATAATATGAGTTATGGGCAACACCTAGTTTCACATTATTCATGGACATTATGGGCTAGTGTGTCTCTACATATGCTTATTAGGAGATATCCATCAAGAGTGTAAGTAAGTGTGTGTGCTTTAGATAAATATCAAAATGCTAATTAGTATAAAGGATATGCTCAATTTAAAGGGATAGACTTTGATGAGACATTTGATCCTATATCAAGAATGGAATCAATTAGACTCTTTTTATCATATGCAAGCTTCAAAGGTTTCAAAGTTTACCAAATGGATGTGAAATCCACATTTTTGAATGATAATTTAGATGAAGAATTTTATATTTAGCAATGTGAAGGTTTTTTAATGATAAGTAATTAGGACTATGTTTACAAAATGAAGAAGGCTTTATACAATCTTAAACAAGCTCGTAGAGCTTGGTATGATAGATTAGACAAGTATTTTTTGAGCCAAGGATTTAAAGGAGGAATAGTTGATAGTAATTTATATATCAAGATAAATGGAACTCATTAATTACTAGTAGTATTCTATGTTGATGACATAATATTTGGTTCTGATAATGATAACATGAATAGAGAGTTTGTAGATGCTATGAAGACTAACTTTGAAATGTCAATGTTGGGAGAAATTTTTTCTTTGGATTAAAAATTAACCAACTTATTGAAGTGATATTCATTTCATAAGCAAAATAAATCAAAGATTTACTAAGAAATTTTGACATGTTGAATTTTAATCTAATGAGTACTCTAATGATCCCTAGATTTAAGTTAAGTAAACAAGATGACTCACCAAAATTTGATCAAAATTTATATAGATCTATGATTGGAAGTCTCTTATACTATACTAATTACAGGACTAATATCATGCAAGTAGTGGGCCTTGTAGGAAGGTTTCAAGTTGATCCCAAAGAATGTCACTTAAAATCAATAAAAAAGATCTTAACATATCTCAAGAGCATAATAGAGTATGGTTTATAGTACCCCAAGAGTAAAGAATTTACTCTAAAAACATACATTGATGTAGATTAGGTAGGATGTGTAGATGATAGGAGGAGTACTAATGGTGGTGTCTTCTTCATGGGTGAATGTTTGATGTCTTGGCTAAGTAAAAAAAAAGCCTTTATATCTCTATCAACTCCAGAAGCTGGTTATATAGTTGTTGCTTCCTATTATACCCAGGTACTATGGATGAAACAAATCTTGGAAGATTATAAGCTAAGACAAAATGGACATTGTCCTATCTATTGTGACAATACTAGTACAATTAGTATCTCTTAGAATCTAGTTATGCACTAAAAAACCAAGCACATTCGTATTAGATATCATTTATTAAGAGAACAAACAAGTAAAAAAATTATTTAATTAGAGTATGTGTCTATAAAAGAATAACTTTTAGACATTATGACTAAACCATTGACAAAGGCCACATTTGAGTATCTAAGACAAATATTGGGAGTCATCTCCTTTTATATGAATCATTAAAAGGTCATTTGAGTAGGAGGAGAATATGTTGTCATATTTTTGTTATCATGAAGAAGGTCTCAAAGTTATGTATATTATCATTTATGTATTTCACGGTTCCATGAGAGTGCTTTGAAAATGTTATAAACCATGATGGATTGTAGAGGATAAATGGAAATAGTTTTATTGTTATGAGATCCATATTGTTTGAAGTGTTATTGGTAGACCTAGTTCACTGAGAATACTTATTGAAGATGGTATTTTTTAGTTAGATAATGGAGTTAGGGGGAGATAAATCAGATAGTTTGAGATACTTAAAGTGATATGAATAATTTTAGGGGGATATTTCTAAGCTCTATGAGTAGTTTATTAGGTCTAAGGATCATACAATTCCAAGTTTAGATTGGTGCATGTCAAAAGGGGAGTAATTGATTCATATGCTTGAAAGAATATAAGTATCCTGAGCATCTTAAATATTATTTTAATGCATACATGAAGTTGAGGAATGATTTTTGGCATGCTTAGGAAGAGATCCTTTGTCATTAATGTCAAAGGGGGAGAAATATCAGAATGAAGGAATTCAAATGAAGTCATTTAATTAAATTCATTTTGAGGGTGTTTTTACATCAATGACAAAGGGGGATATTTTTGAGGATGGTCATTGATGTCTTTAGTTGTCATTGATGTTAAAGAGAGCATATGGTTCTAGTACATGAATGAAAAATAATTTGTGTTTGATATTTTGGATATATATGGCACATTTTTAGGTTGGTAAGGACAAAGAAAAATTTGTGAGGAATCCATAGATGTCTTGGTAAAGTTTTGGTGTGTCGCTTGATCATTTGGAAAGAGAAACATGAATATTATAGCTTAAGAGAAGATAGACCATCACTACACATCATAAAAATATGAAGGAACCAATAATTTTGTGCACTTAATGCAGGTGCTAAAAAATTCAACTAAGGTCAATGGTTTTCATGGAGATGTTGTCTATAACATAAATAAGGCACCCTAAAGATTTCAAGTCTTGAAATGTTTTCTAGATTGAGATAAAAATATTCAAATTTTGTCCAACAAACTATGATGGACTAGAGATCATCAAGTTTAATTGTGTTTCATTCCAAGGTCAAATGGTCTAGATAGATCTAATAGTGAGTGTTTATCAGATCATAAACCTAATAGTGAGTGTTTCATCTAACTAGATAATGATCTAATGAATCAAGTGATATTATAAGTAGTTATACAATGGTGTGTATTTTATTAAATATGTTAAAGGATGATTAGAAGGCATGAAGAGCTACCAAGTGGTGAAAGAACATTGATTGAATGGTATAGGGTGCACAAAAGGCATGTAGAGCTACCAAATGACACAATCATAGGAGTTCAGATCAAATATCAATGGTAAGAATTACAAGGTAAATAAAAAGATAATCTTGAGGATATTGATGCTGTGTATTTGTCCAATGTTTTTAGGGATCACGAGATGAGGTTAAAGTATTCTATGTTTAGTGTTTACATAGTGACTGTTAGAATTCAAATATTCAAATTAGTGAGGGAAAACCAATATGTAGTTTTTATGATATAGATTTTGATATATGTATAATTTTATGGTGGTTTAAAAATAAAATTGAAGAAGACATTAAGGTGCATCCATAGAATCTAGTTAAAAGGTCTTAATTTTTGTACAATCAAAGTTATGGAGCTTCAAAGTTTACTATTTGTTTTTACATGGTGTTTCTATGTAAAAAATATTGTTTAAGCAATTTTTGCTTTACCATAATGGTGTTTTGGTAGGAGTATTCATTTAAATATGTCTTAGAGGTCATATACAGTGGACCCATATATTTTAAAGTGATCTAATGTTCTTATCTTTCTACATAAAGTGCTAAATGGGTAATAGGTCTCCATGAGACCTATAAGAGCTACTAAGCCCTAATTCAAAAGATTAGTTGCTTAAGTATGACCCATGGATGCTATGTCTGACCTATGAGGATGTATTTGAGATCTATCTTAGCATGTTAGATGTATTAAGGGTTAAGGAAAGTATTATGACTAACCTAGATTTTGATATTCATGAAGAATCTAGAAAAGGTGAAGACCAAGGTAATGGTTTTTAAACTTGATGAGGAAAAGTTGTGAGAGTATAATTAGAGACAAAGGAAATAAATCAAAGATAGTGTGTAGATAGACTAAATTACATAGTAGATTGAGTATGAGAGAAGAATCCTAGAGTGATCCAAAAGGATATTTGGATGCATTTCTTGAATGAGCAAGTTTAAGTGTGTGTGATGAGCTAAAAGAGAGGTGTTATAGATTGCTTATCCAATTAGATTGGATGCAATTAGAGTTATATAGTTATTTATTTCATAAGGTGTTGTGTTAGTGATCAACATCTAAAAAAAGTGGGTTCTTGTTCATACTTAGGGTTGGGTGATCCTTATGAAGTCAGTGCTTAACTAGAAGGTCTCAGGTTTGTGATCATATTATAGAACAAGTAGTCCATGTGTTTATAGGATTGAGAGTTTGTTTTATTCCCCAAGAGAATTTCCCATGTATATCTTGTGTTATGTGTGTGATATTACATCATCTTGATTATTCATTATTATTAACATCTTGTATGGTTTATGAATGCTTGTGGTATTGATTAAGTGTTTGAAAGGATTGCATTTTATGTTTGAAATATCTTGCATCACTGATTCACCTCCCCCTTTTAGTGATTGTAACTCAAATAGACTCCCATGTCTCTTTCTTTAATACCTTCTAAATCATCAATCAACTAGTTTTCACTTCGTAACTCATCCAAAAACATATCAGGTATCTCTTTAGGATGAGTATTTAGTTCTTGACCAACCAAGTGGTCATATTATCTAGGATGGTATAGTTAATGTTTGAGTTATCTACCCCATAAGGCTCTATGTGAAATTTTTAATATATTTAGCTTTGATGGATACCTTGGTAACATACCTTGTCTTGAAATACATGTAATACCAATATACTACTATATAACCACCAATTTTTGTTTTGAAATCTCTAGATAATCATAGAGCAAAATGAGGAGGCACTTCTAGAATCAACACATATTGAGCCATAAACACACTAGGACAAGCATGCAATGTCAATTTTAGACCTTTGATGATGTCAGATACTTTAGTGGAAGATCCATAAAGTTGTATAAATCCTTTATATTAGGGTTCATATTTCAAACCAAGATGATATGTTATGGATTTTGGCATCACTAAAGTAATTGTTCTAGTATATACTATGAATTTGTGTACCAAGGAGTCCCCAATGTTCATATAAATGTATATGGGAGGATGTTTGACCACCTTATTTGATTGCCCTTCATTAGGTCCTTTAGTTGCATTGGTGAGAATCATGTTTTCCTTACATTGTGGCTTCTTAGAGATATTTATATTTTCTAATAATTCTTATAGTATATCCACTTGACTAGGCATGGAAAGCATGTCCCACATTGGAACACTCACATTAGACTTTTTCTTTTATTCCATAATGTTGATGGGTAAACCACCAACCTTTGGTTGTGCTTTCAACTATACTTTAAACTTGTGATTTTTGAGGCATAAAGGCATTCCATTGAATTTGATTCTTTTGAGCTATTGGAACCTTTGGATTAGTAGTAAGTTATCTTAGCTTTGATAACAATGGAATAGTAGTATGGGGAATTTTGACTACTTCTTGGTTATCATCCATGTTTCTTCTTTTGAACCTTATATTAACTACCACTAGAATGTAGGCTTGGTTAGAAATATCCTATTGATTAAATATATATAGTTATTCTTTCTCATAAGTAACCATTATATCACCCAATTAGCTTCATTCTTCATTAGGCCCCTAGCCTTGTTGAGGCTTTTCTAGTTTTGTCAGCATAGGTACTTCTATTTTTTGAGCTATAAGAGCCTAGTTATATCCATAAATAGTACCTTGATGCCATTGTTCATTTAAATCTTGATTGAACTCAATATTTGGGATAATAGATTGACTAAAATACTGATTTTAAGGCATGGCACCCTCAAAATTTTGAGAAATGTTGTTCTAAGTAGGGACCAAAGTGTTGGAAGTGATTTTAGCATTTGGTTTATAAATATTTTGCTAACATAGTTAGGTTTCCCCTATTCTTGGCCTTGTCCTTAGAAATTTCCTTTTTAGGGTGGCCTATTTTCTAGATAAGACTATTGTTGAGGATGATATTCACTTGATAAGATCTATTAAACTAGGATTTTTCCTCTTCACATTCACTAATTCATTTCCAAAGGATTGAAACATGCTATTAAATTATTAAAAATTCTTGCTTTCTTGGGAGTCACTAGATTAACTAGTTAAAGCATTTTCTTGCTTTGGTGTAGGTATCAAAACAAGTGTTAGCATAGGAGGAATGGAGGAAAGGGGAGGAATGATGATACAAGGTGGTTGAATCTCTAGAAACAAATGCATTGGTGTCCTAGGTGTAAGATTACTAGCTTGTACTAGATAATTCTCTACTCTGATTACCACCTCATAAACATTCAATAATGTGTTTCCTCTCATAGACTAAATCAATATTGCTATGTCACTATTGAGGTATTTCAAATAGTAAAGGAAATAAAAGTTTGGATTAGTCCTAATAGAGACTGGGATCATGTCACATGTCTTTTAAAACCTTGTATTGAGATCTTGCATGACCTCATGAGGGGGCCCCTTGATTATGGTTAGTTGATCTGCAAGTGACAAATGGTCACTTTTATCTTCAAATATTTTACATATGGTATTACCTAACTAATCCCATGATGTTATAGAATTGGAAATAAGGTTTTTATACTAGTCCAAATCTTTACCCTTAAAATAGATAGCCAACAACATAATATCCACATTTTCCTTAGTTATGTCATGAATATTGTAGAAGTTGGATATATATCTAAGGTGTTTAAAAGGGGTTGTAGATTGCTCTCCTATGAAATAAAGGACACTTTTAAGAGTTGATACTAATATAAGATGATAATTATGGAGGTATAAATGACTCTAGACATTTAAAACCACAAAATAAAAAGCTCTAGGGGCTACCATGACAATGAAAGGAGATAACAAATATATTTTTTAGAGGTAGATTTTAAAATTGATTTAGGATGGAATTTTCCTTTATATGGATGTGTATTAGCAAATATTAACCTTTTTTCTAATTTCAAAGGTAATTAAACAAACTCAAAAGGAATACCTCTAGAATTTGATCTTATAGTCACATTTGGCATCAAAGATAGCTACTAATCTACACTAGAATGTTGATTCTTTCTTGGATTAATCTTCAAATTAAAGATGGCCTGAATGAAAGCTATAACTGCTTCAAATTAATGAAACCAACACCAAACTTGATTAATCCTCTTTGAAAGTGGGTCACACCAAGTGTGCTAAGAACTATTATGGAATTATTTTTCACCATTTAATGGGGTTTCTTAGGCTCCATCCAACTAAGTCACACAATGGGAATAAAATCAACCTATGGGTATCCTCTAGTGAGGTTGAACCTTTGGAGAAGGTTAGATTTCTTTTGATGGATCACTTATACTAATTTTTATGCATGGATAAGGGTTAGGAATGGGGTATGAGGTTACTAAGAAAACATTCACATAAAATTGAAACCAACACTAGATCAACATAAGACAATTTTTGCTAACACAATCTCACTAGTTAGCTAATTGCATTAGTATTTCATCAACTAGGTTCACCAAGCAATCAATGAATCAAAGAGGAATTATAAGACTCACTCAAAGAGTACATTTATGGTGAAAAAATAACACAATTTCAGACCTATAAATTAGTTTGAAAACACCTTAAAATAGGTAACAAAGAATGATAATGGAATAGTCTCCTTCATAAGGCCATCATGCACAATCTTACTAAAACACTAGTTAACAGTAAGAGATAGGTAAAAAATCATCTTATTTCATCAATAGATAGTTCTTATAAAAATTTATAGGGTCTTTCCTTTTTAAATGAGAGTCCCTTGCTCTTTAAAAATTAGAGAGTCCTTATGAGAGTCAAAAATTAAAGAGAGAGAATCACCATAAGGGAGAAAATAAGAGGTATAGGAGAAAAAGGGTGAGAGAGAGAGAGAGGAGAATCATGCAATTATAATCAATAAATGAGAATCCACCATATTTCAATGAATTCTTAACCACATTTTGATCAAGTTAGGACTAGTCTTCCATTGACAAATTAACCTTTTTTATCCCAATAGACTCCAAACCCTCTCATTGGATGAGAAACATACTAGAAGATAAGAATTTGTTAAGGATGACGAGTCATGATACATTAGGAAGGAAAACATTTTACCCATTAAAAAATGTATTGAATGTTCCAACTACATTTTCCAATCCCCAAATCTATTTCTTAGAACTCTATGCCATATTTTACTTGTCTTCATTATAAGGACAAAATCCTCATATCCATAGACTTGATAATGCCATGACTATATCTACTTTAAGTAGCTATAGGTACTTATTTTTTGAGGGTGTGACCATGTAAAAATCCAAGATAATCCTCTATATCTCATTTATATCTTCCCCTACTCAAAACCCTAAACATAGGCTTACTATAGATGAAAACCAATCCAATTTACTAGTTTTCCTATAGTCATCATATCAATGGAAATCACATCAAGCCTCTTGATATTTTATACAACTAATATCCCACATTTTCTCTCTATTAAGCATAAAAATTCCTATTATATTCCTAAGAAAATAGGGCTTGTAGGTTCCATATATTCAAACTAGAGATCAAAATTGAGGTCTAATGGTGGCCTTTTGAAATACCTATTCTAGCTCAACTTGGATCATGTTTGGATATTGATTTTATGTATTTTCCTACCTAGGTCCATAAAATCCTTTGATCCAAGATGTATGCCTTAAGTGGAATCCCTAACACACTTATTTATCATATTAAAAATATGAATGTCATAAATTTGAACATGTGGCATGATTTTGTGTCTCTTGGAGCCTAATCGAATTCTCTTTGTTGATCTTTGATTTAAGCTTCCAAAATTATGACACTTAGCAACCCCAAATTCAAACTATGGATCTTTCTTCTAGTCCTAATATGGTTACTAATTTTTTGCCATGTGATGGCCTTGTATTTAATCTAGGATCATTGACTTTTTGACCTCATTCACACGATTGATCTTCATCTACAGTTGAATGCATGCCATTGATCTTGATCTGCATGATCAAATGTGTACCATTGATCCTTTAATTCATCTTGATTATGCCACTTGTTAACCCTACATTTAATCTTAAGATCCTATGACTTGATAACCTTGTGCTCACCATTCATCTTCAATTGCAAAATTGAATGCACACCATAGATCTATTTAGGCCCACTAACTCAAGCTATCTCCCATATGTTATTGATCTTGACTCGATTAAGTGATATTTTGACACTTGTAAGCTCTGTGTTCACTCTAATTAGACTTTTAAATATTTAATTCTAATGGATAATTCTTATGGTTTTAATTTGATGTCCCTGTGAATGTCCCACTCTTCTAGTTCAACTTTAAAGGCTTATATTTTGAGCTAAAAGACTCATCAAGACACCAAATTTGTAGGGGACATTATAGGAATGAAAAACATCATCTCAATATTATCCTTTAGATTTAAGAGGCCTACCAAGTAAAATTATTAAATATACAACTAGACTGACCTATTCATTCTTGTATGATGTGGCATGATGGTCTGGTTCCTTTTGGCTTGTGCTAATCATCTTTGGACTCATCAAGGCTCTGATAAACCTTTGAGATTTTTAGCAAACCTAATTCATGTCCCTTAAATTCCATGAACACCATGGAAACTTGATGAATCCTTTTTATTATAATTATAGACCTATTTATATACATTTTTCCCAAAAATATCATCAAATTCACATTAAGACTTGCTTAAAGTGTTTCAAAAGCTTGCAAGTGGCATATGGTTTTCTCCTCCCACTATTGGATCACTCAATCAATGATAACCTTGATTATCTTCTCAAAACATAATAGGAATTTTAGTATAATGATACATATATAAAATGTTCAAAATTGGCTAACAATTACACATACCAACAAACACTTGAAAGTCCTTTTGGGGTTTGCATGCTTTCATTCTATGTACTTGAGAGACCTAAAAACCACTTTTCATGCATTTTCTATTAAACCATGACCTAAAACTTTGTGCACATGCTTGGAAAAACATGTCATACCTTTTTCAATACTTAAAGGATCTCAAAAACCTTAAAATCTCATTATGACCCCTCATTAGGCCACACTCTTTCTCTTTGCTCTCTAGACCTTATCATGCAAACCACATTAGGCCATATAATTGAAATTAATTCCTATTTACATGTTCTCTCCAATTTAATATCATACTAAAAAAACCTATATAATTCTTAAAAAATAATATAAATCATTCATATGCCTTTCCAATATATCATTATGTGTCATTAGGTTAGGCAGGGTCTAAAATGGTTTAGGTGAAAACTAGGTTTGGAGGTCCTACCCTTGTAGGCTAACATTGAGAATCTTGTGAGTGTTCCAATGCCTATAATACATTATTAAAAAAACCTCATAAAACCTCCCATGCATATGTGCATTCATATTACCAAGTCATCATATTTCTTCATGCACAAGACTAGGCATCATATGCACATACCTTATCAAGGCACTACAAAGTTCAAGCACTTGACAAATTTGATAATAAGGATCTTTCATGTTGAGCTTAAATTCAATAATGTAGTCATAATAACATACACCAATCATATCTTACACTCTAATAATCACTTCAATACTAATCAATATATTCTCTCTCATATCTACACTCTTTAATGACCTCATGAAGACCTTCTTAAGAACCTTTGACATCAATAACAACATAAATACCAAACCTCAATAATAGGATAAATAATCAACATGCCCCCTAAAATCCTATTTGTACCATATCATTTATTATATCCTATTTAACATATTTAAGCTTATATCTACATAGGAGATCCTATGCTTAGTTTGTTTGTTCTAATTTCTATGTAAAATATCATTTTTATATGTTGGATTACCTTATATAAGTATTTAAAATGGTTTATAATTACATGGAGTTAAATTAAATTTACATCATGGTAATAAATCCGTAGGACCTTTATATGGGTTTCATACCTTTTAGAACTAGCCACTAGGGCTTATAGGGCTTTTACACTATTCATTTAAGCATGACCTTATTCTAGATCTTCACAATGTGACCTATTACAATGTACTTTTAAGCTTCTCATATCTTTTTGTACTTCTCATCAAGTATTATTTAACTCACCTAAGATGTTATATAAATATTTACAACTTATTGTTGATGCTCCTTCATCATACTTCCGAGATTACAAGTTTCATGAGTTCCTACTCATGAGCTTCCTTAATATGCCCAACTAAAATTGAACATCTTTATTTGATTGTCTTATTTATTCAATATTTCATACAAGTGTGCATGTTCCTTATTTCCACACTTGTGTCTCTTATTCCTTGTTGTCTTTTCCATCCATGTTATGGTTTGTTGTCTTTCCATGTTCTATTCAATTTTTATCTTGGTGTTTTTACCCTATATAATGAGCATATAAACTTGCATATCCCTATATTTAACTCTTTAAACATCCATATTCTCTATAAATTTCACCTTTTAATATAACATACCTAAAAATACACAATAAAATGAATCATTATATATAAAAATTTGAGACCTTTGGGTATCCCCAAGTGGTTAGGACAACCACACTTATTTCTTATCATCCAATGATGTAGTTATCTATTTATATTGTCCTTTACAACATAATTTATTATCTTATTCAAATGGTTGTTTTATATTCAAACATGTCTTCTTGGACTCTTCACTCAATATCTACATCTCATTTTGTTTATTCTTTCCTTCATGTGTTACCTCATTATGTACAACCTATTCTAAGGATGTTATTTCCATTTTTAGCTACTCCAAGATTTCATCTACAAATGAATTTCCTTGTTAAATATATTGATCATTTAATTCATATTTAACAATTGTGTTAATCAATTCATATTTTAAAAAAAAACCATACACATTTGCATCATAATTAATTACATCATCATTATTTCAATAAGAAAAATTTTTATCATTATTTTTACCCTCCTCTTTCTTGCCAATTTATTTATCCTCTTGCCTTTTTCTTATTTAATTATCCCTTACTTGGTAAATTATTGATCTTATTCATTGTATTTAGATACTAAATACTCCAATTGATCCTTATCTTCATATTGTATTGAATTAATCTCTACTCCATGAGGTGTTTCATCTTTATTGTATAAGAGCCTACTCATTGGCTCAAAAACTTCATCATCTTCATCAACAAGTTCTTTACCTACATGTAAAACATCAAATAAAATATTATATGAATTTTTTTATTCCATATATCCCCTTAATTTACTTCTTTATGCTACCCATCTCTTTCATGTTTTTCCATTTACATGTTCATCTTGAATTTATTTAGCTCCCTCTTAATTTGCTTTCATAGTAGCTTATTGGTCCTTATTCTTCTCTCTACATAAATTTTATTAGTTATTTTATTTTTCTCAACATCCATCCACACCATGGGTTTGGCATATTCTCTATCATGAACTCCATCAATGCTATCATTTTCTTTACTTCATCTGTTTCCTTTTGGAAATATTCTTTTTTTATCTTATTTCTCTTAGTCTCTTTTATCTCAAATGGTTATTAATTTTAGGTAATCCCTTTATCACTTATTTCACTCTTTTTATTCTTTAAATAAAGTATTTTCACCTTGCTCCATCTTCTATCTCACCCAAGTTTGTTTCACCTTCATTTTTTTATAACTTATCTAAGTTCTCTCATCTTCGATCTTATTTTTGAGAAAAAAATCATGGTATTACCCTTGAGCTTCACAATATCTTTATAATATTTCAATCCTCCTTTGGATTTTAACTTCTCCTCAACCCTTAATGTATTTGAATACCTAAAAATTTATCCTTCAAATTATCATTGCAATATTATAATGTCAACAAAGTTCTCAAATCTTCAAGAGCTTATTATGATGCTCTGATACCAAAATTTGATGACAATCCTAGGATCACTATCTCAAATTTATGTTATTTACTTATTCAATTTGATGATTTTTAGGCCCATTCCCACTATAATCATATAATTTACTTCAATAACATTAAATAATTTCCAATCAATATTTCATAAATCTTTCTAGACTTTATGAAGTTTGATTCCATTCTTAGGTCTACAATTACTCTCTTTAGGTTATCCTTCCCATTTTATTTTAAATAAATTTGTCATTTATTAAATTTATCGTATAATACCAATGAGACTTTATTATTTAAATGGCCTCACAAACTTAATTTTTTTTATATTCTTAATTTTCTTATGTTGTCTTTGATCTTCTTACTTCTGAGAACTGATCTCTCACACAAGATTCTTAACTATACCTTCATATAGAATTATAATCTTCTTATTTTTTAAGGAAAATATTTTTATTATTTTTTCATAAATTTATAAAATTTTACATAATATATTAATCCCCTTATAATATTTCACCATTATGAACAACTCATCTAGGATCTTCGATTCTCCTTATTAGTTCTTCAAACCTTACTTTATTCAACCTATATAGATATGAAAATTATCACAAATTATTAAAATATTAACTTAATTATAACATTTTCCTACACATTATCACAAATTTTTATAGTATTTGAATGATTCTATTACAAGATATGAACCTTTAGTTCTTTTTAAACCATGTATGCATACATAGTCCTAAAAACACATCCTCTTATATACTTCTATGTAATGCTCAGAAGGAATTTAAACATGATTAATAATTTATAAACATAATAATAAATTTAAATATAAAATTTCATAACATTTTTCTTGATAGATTAAAAATTATGAGACTTTTACTATTTGATGTCTTGTAGGGTCTTAGTAGAGGCTAAGAGCCTTCAAAATGGCATATTTTGAGTTCCAAACTTGATCAAGACCTGATTTGACTTTTAATAGGTAATATAATTATATTATAACCTATTTAAAGTATTTAATCCTTAACTTTTTTTATGAAAACACATCAAATTTTGACCAAATTCAAGAATGTCACAAACAATGACTATTTTCTTCATCCTGAGAACACTTAATTGGGAATATAATGAGTTATACAAAGTTTTAACCCTTCCTATTATTTGTAATGAACTTTCTAAACTTTATTACACATTTATAAATCATATTAGCTAAATAATGTGAATTAAAATATGTTAAATATCAATCTTTGATCTTGACTATCTTATTGTATGTCTTGTTTTAGACTTGAGAAAGTGTAATTAGAAAAAAATGTTATATTTTCATTTAAATATCATGACTGATGAATCCAAAAATTAATAAAATAATTGATCTTAAATTATAAATTATTATTTCATTCCAATGTATATTTTAACATGTACATCTCGTCCATACTATAGTTCTTCTACACATAAATTTTGTGCTACTCGTATATACTCAAGCATGTAAAGGATCCAAAATACTAATAAATTTCATGTTCATAGAATTATAATATAAATATTTATAGTAAAAAAACAAATAACTCTTAAATATATAGATAAACTCTCCTTTATTCATCAAACATATAAAATTTTTACATAGACCTACACTTATAGACGTCCACTTGAACTTTTCTCTCTTCTCCTTAGAAGCTCTTCAAATCTTCCTCATCTACTTTCATCAATTCATATTCACTCTCTACCACACACCCCTTGAAATCCTATATGTACTATCTCAATTATTATCTCATATTTAACATATTTAGGCTTATCACTATGTAGGAGATCTTATGTTTAGTTGTTTGTTCCATTTTATATGTAAAATATCTTAACAACCATGATATTTAATCCCTTATCTATGTTGTCTTTCCTTCTAGAATTATTTTTAATGGTTTATACTTACATGTAGGTAAATCAAATTTACATCATGGTAATAAATATTTATGACCCTTATAAGGGTTTCATACCTATTATAACTAGCCACGATGGCTTATAGGCATTTTACATTATTCATTTAAGTATGATATGACTCTATATATTCAAAAAATGACCTATTACAATGCATTTTAAATCTTTTAATATCTTATTTTCCTTATAATCAAGTCTTATTTGGCTCACCTAAGCCATTATTTACAAATTTATAACTTATTATTGATGCTCCTACATCATCCTCTATGGCCATTAATGGTTTCCAAGGTATATTTAAGGTAAAATTAGTTTTAATAATTATTTATAGGATAAAAATGTTGTTTTTATGATAAATTATATAAAATTAATGTTTTCCTTTTTGGGTCAACTCATTCTAAGATTTATAGGAGCTTACAAATGTTGAACAGGTCTAAAATGACCTCCCTAATATAAAAGTAGCATAATTTGGAAATAGTGTAACTTCAGGTCTTTAAATATATTATATGTTTAATATCATGAAAATTATTGTGGGGGTGGGGTCCTTTTGTGTCCCCTACCTCTAATTCTCTTAGTCACTACAATCAACTTCATAAAAAATGGTAATTCTAATACCAAAAGTTTTGGTTTAAGTAATTTGTAGTTACATAGATTTATAAGAAACATAGTTTTAATGTTAATTTTTAAATAATAAATAAAATTAAAAATATTTAAAATATTTGATACCATCAATGATTAGCCCTATAGCAGTCAATAAAGATGATCACACTAGACTGAGATGATCATGATTAGGGTTGATAGCTTAGATTAAAATCCATGCACCTTCCCTTGGCCATAAATAAAACCACAATGTTCTCCACCTTGACCCATCCCAAATACCACATAGTCATGTGGGTTACCTCCAATTAAATAGCTAGTTATCCTACATATAAGGGTGCAATGCTCCTCCTAAGTGCTTGTGTATTAGAAAATTTCCCAATAATGTAAATATTTTAAAATTTCACCATGAATAAAAAATAGACCATAAAATTTATGAAAAATTAGCATTGGGTCTAATAGATTTTTACTTTTATCATAAAATTATTTTAGGTCCAATTTCACATCATTTTTTGTGCTCATAAATTACATGAAGTACATCAATTTTCATAATGAGATTTAGGTAGAATTAAGATTTTTAACTTCAAAAATTTATAACTTTATTTCATTGACACCAAAAATTAATTAGTGAATTTATAAAATTTAATAGTAGAGGATAGTTTATTGATAAATTATTTTTGAGAATTATTAATTATGCATAAAATTATAAAACCAAAATAACATCTTTAAGGCCTTAAGCTAAATAAGGGGTTTCACAAACTTTCCAAGTGAATTATTAAATATTATTATGTTATGCATAGTAAAAATGAAATTTAGGATATAAAAAACATAAGGTACACTTTATTTTTAACAAATAAATTCTTTCCTTTCATTCATAGCCCTATACAATTTGTGTTGAAGAGAGTGAAATAGAGATAAAATCTTCACACTTAATTCCAATAACTATTATAAATTTTCCTTCACTTTAAACATAATTAAAATTAAATATTACATATAATGAGATTAAAAAACCACCAATATTATTTTTAAAAATAAGTGAAATAATAATTCTTTAAGTATGCCACACATACAACCTGTAGGACCAACCAAAGGAGGCATCTACCTCTCATCCAATTTACATCATAATGAAACTTAAATAAACATATTTGAGCCTATTAATCTCATATCTAATCATAATAAACATAAAGGGTATAAGGTAGATCAAGGTGATTAAAACAAGGTTTTGTTAGTGGCTAGAACACTCAACTAGGCTACACAACTAGATGGACAACTACCATATATTCCATTATAGACTTATATAATCCAAAAAAACATTAAATAATGTCAATGATACCATTTATAAATAATAATATCATATATTTCCAAAAAAATATTCTATCATAACCATGCCAAAGAACAATGTAGGAGGGCATGGGAATTTGGTTCCCTAGCAACTACCATTGAGAAAATAAAAACCATGTAGAAGGCCATGGGAAATTGATTCCCTAGACATTACCAATAATCTAATAAGATCCAAATATGAGATAATGACAACTCATTTATTTATCCACTACCACTATGTAAATAAGAACCATATAGGATGGCATGTGAACTCAATTCCCTAACCACTACCACTATGCAAAAAGATCAAAGATAAGATAAATAATTTAAACCTAAATGGGAAGATTAACAATGTAAAAATAAAAAAATATTAAAAACATATAATAAAAAATAACATGGATGGTGCATATCTAAAGCCCATGTGGAAAATAAAACCCACATAGTAGCCATGTGCATAATTATGGCAAGAAATGGTAAAAATAAGGTAGGCCAAGTAGTCTTACACCTATTAATAACAAACTAAAAATAGGGAAAATATTTTCTTAAAAATTAATAAAATAATATAAAATAATATGGTATCCTACCTTGGGTTATTTACTTGGTTAAACACAATATAATTCCTCTTTAAATGGTTGGGTTATTTAACCTCCTCATAAGACAACATCTATTTCTTCTTCCCTTAGCCTTTCCTTTCCTTATCTATCTCTTCTCCCACATATCAAATTGAAAATGGCCTAAAAGGGTCATTCTAAGGAAGTTTTTTAATTCCTCATATATTAAAAACACTCACATCCTTTGGAAAATGGGAAGGTGACATATGTCCCTTGTTGTTCCTTGGCTATCAGTTGAAAATTACACATAAGCATTAACTCATCTTACAATCCCTTGTGGTAAATCAAGTTAATTCCATGCCTTATTCAATGCTTCCACTATCTCATGCCATAAATGGGCACATTGGGTATCTTATGGATTTATCCACACTCTAAACAAGTCCTAATCTAACCTATAGTCAATTAGGTCCTTAAATACAAAAATGTATACCTCTAAATCCCTTTATACCCACTTTAAAACTCAACTAAAGTTCTCATCCATGTTTTGAAATTGGTGATAACAAGTCGGCTCACTTTTGTTTTTAAATGACCTTATATATGTTTCAAAAAATATATAAAGTATGGGTATATATGGAAAGAATAGTGTTAAATTATGAATAGTGTAAGGAGGGGCAAGGAGGATCACAACTTATGAATAGGATACACATAAGACACTAGAATTTGGTTTGGATTTTATGAAATTAAGTAATCATTACACTATTATACCAATTATGCCTCATGCTTAGCATACTCCCAATTCCCTTGTTGGCCTCACTTTTCACCTACACATAAATTTCAATACCCTAGATAGACAAAGATGTAACATGTAAAGAACACAAGTAATCTCAATCCATACAAAATGAATATGAAAATATCCAAGGCATAACATCTTAATGGTAACATACTCATTCCAATCATTCAAATATATATATATATATATATATATATATATATATATATATATATATATATATATATATATATAATCAATCCTATGCTTAAAAAATAGTAGCTCTACTAGTATGGAAATATAATAAGTATCATCATGGACAACTAAAATAAAATAAGTAAACTAGCATAATCACACATATAAAATCTATTATCTCAAACATAAGGTAATAATAATAGCGCAAATATTAATACATATATAACACATCATACAAGGATACATTTAAAATAAAAAATGGTCCAAAAGTAGTCATTGTAAAAAATGGGGTCTCACATCACCCTCCCCTTAATAAAAATTCCTTTTGAAAGTCACTAAGAGTCAAATGTCAAGTTTTAAGTATGTTATAACAATCTCAAGGAATCCTACTAACTCAACTAAGAAGTCTATCTAGAATGAATAAGTGAGACAATGTCTCCTAACTTTCTCAACTAGTGATCCAACAAGTCATAAAATAATATCACACACTAGTTATAAAAATATACTTATTACCTACTACTCCTACACTCACATAAGGAAAAAATTCATACAATAAATATCATCTATGAACAATATTTTAACAAGTTAAAAATTTACCAACCCAATTAAGGAGTGAATTTAAATTAGCTAATAAGCTGAGTTCAATCCATAAAGGAGAAAAATTAAAAGGTTAAAAAACCTAAATAATCCGAAGAATAATTAAAGTGAAAATGGATATACATCACAATTCAATCCAAAATAGAAGATACGAAAGAAGAGTAGCATCTTCAACAAATAATAAAGTTCAAAAAAATTTGGATAAACAACCTTGAAATGCATATCAAGGAAAACTATAAAAAAATGATTTCAACTAAGTTATAAATACAACTAGATAAGAAAAAAAAATTAATATTCACCATATCATGTGGAAACATTTCACAAGTTTAGATATGATAATACTGAATAGTGTGGCTTTGTAAGGCCACAAGTTGGGGTATGGAGCTAACATATCAACAAAATATAAACATAACTCTTCAATAACATTGCATATTATGAATAATGCATCACAACTTAAAGTTAAATAACCAACACACACTTACCAACCTATAAGCGTAAATTTTCACATGTCTCCCCAAAGATGAGGAAAGGTTAAACCACATGGAGGCATCAAATTAGTTCAATATATACAAATATTATAGTCTACATGAAATATAATATTCCATTTTTTAAATTCCAAGGAATGAACTCAAACAAACATTAATTATACATGTCCTAGCTTAGGAATAAAACTTACTAACATCATGAAATATATAAATACACTAAATGTACTTATGATGATCTCGTTTGATGGTGAAAGAGTAATATCTCATGTTTATGCTAGTTAAGTGTTAAATAAACAAATAACCTTCCAAATTTCAAGAAAAAAGTATGGAATATTAGTCCATAAACATAATCCTAACACATAATAATCCACTACATAACATCCTACACTTACCAACTTTAAAGAGGATGCCCACCATGTAGGGGTGGTACTAAATTTTGAGGGGTCTTATAAGATCCCCTCTACTAGAATTGATGTTCTCAAGGAATAAAAATACATCAAATGGGTTCACACTTTATTTGATGAGGAGCATCTCATGCTCACACAACAACCACTACACATAGAACAAGTGGCCACTAATGGTTTTGCTTGTAAATAAAAAGATATAACCACAACCAAGTTTTCTATATCTAAGGTGTTGAAAAGGTTATAGAAACAATTATTCATGAAATAGATGAACTATATGAGATGCTCACCTACCCAACATGTTACACAACTAGGACTCATAAATCTTAGTAGAAGGAATGACTACTAACATTAATAAATGTACATATTTCCACTTAGTATATATACTCAACAAAAGTCACATCTCAAAATGTGTCCTCAAACTAACTTGCAAGAATCCTTTCACGTCCATTAAGGTGATTTAGAATTAATCCACTTTACTTCTGATATAAATTAATAGTATCACATAATTTTGATCAACTTGTATAACAATTGATGACAACATTTTTAATTAGGGGGAAAAGGACATCATATAATGAGTTAAAGTATAAGTGACACTCTAACTGATTGATAAAATGACACCACTATATAATGAACCTTATAAGGAAAAATAATTTCCAAATAATCATGAATGTGCAACACATGTATCCCTCATCAGTTCATACACAAGGATTATCCCACCCTCATAATCCAAACAAGGGTGTGGTATTGTTATGCAAATGAGGCATTGAAAGCTCTAATAACTAACATAGATTTCTAATACAATACTACTTGTTACTATATTTGGCATGAATTTTGACAATAAACATTATAAAAGGATGAAATGGTAATAAAAAATACATAAGGTTAACCTTAATAAGTTTGACACCAATAAAATCATGTGCCTCACAATCAAGGATAAATTTGTGATCTATGCAACTAGTATACAAGCTAAAAATGTAAAGTCACACTCTTATCATGAACATGTCTTAGAATGAGGAGGTACACCCACTCATGTTTAATGATATCCATAACTCTAAAATAAAATTGTATTTCATAAATAATATCAACACTTATAGGAAACCCACTCAGTTGACTACCACCACCATGGAAGTAAAACTTATCTTAAAGGAAATTATCTCACTATTATCAACCAACTCAAACTATCTTGGATACATCAATCAATTTAAGATGATAAAATTGAAATAAGATACACTCTATCCTTATTAGTAATGAGTAAAATCAGATTACATTCCTATCAAGGATTCTTATCAACAAGGTAACCTCCAAAAAACCATTGATTCAACACAAGGGTATTTTCTATACATATACTTTGAGTAATGGGGTCATAACCTCAAAAGTGTTTTTGACCAAAAATTTGTATATTAACATCAAAACTAGATTTGTAAACCTTAGGTATCAACGAAAAATTCAAGAAGAGATAATAAGACCACTCTAGCATAATCATCACTTTTATTAATTTTGTGATCACACATTATTGGTGTTAATATGCCACAAAGGCCAATGTATTCCTCTCCAACCATCACAGACATACAAATCCAAATAATCCATCATATGTCCAAAAATTAGTAGTATCTCACCATTAAAATGTGACAAATGTCATTCACCAAAAATATAGGTGAAAATAATGTGACCGACATGGAGATACATAACATGACCCTCCATGTGGTATCACCTATCCATCACACAAGGTGAAGATAAAACATAAAAACACTCATATTTATTTGGATAAGTTTAAAATTTAAAACCCATTTACAACACCATGAGGCTCTTGGTTCCTTGCATAGACCAAGTATGTCCTTAATGTCTCTGTAACCCTCTTGTTCCACTAACACAAGCCTTTCTACCTAAGGAGATACTATGATAAAAATCTTCCTCAAACTAATAACAAAGCAATATTAATAAACTAATAAAAATGATATGTATTACTATAATGTTTCCTAATTAATTCCAATATCATCACTCAAGTTGAGTGAAACATCAAGAGTCTCTCTAGTTGAGTGGTGAGGTAATGTTTTTTTGAATAAAAAGTCCCATCTCGATGTTAGGCGTATAAGACACTCTACTATATTACTTGAATCAAACCTCATGGTATTAATAACTAAGATCAATCTATATTAAGGACTTATCTATTAATTCTTCAAAGGTAATATTTATATGACTAAGGTTATGGTAAAGTTCCATAATTTTATCACATAATACCTCATTTGTGAGATAATATTCACTTGGCCCTTGTGAGAATTTGAATTTTTAACACCTAGTTGGAACCTTTATTCTAATATTTAATCAAACCTCATCCACACTATTATATGGGTGGATGTCCAATAATATTGGCATGGGTATCTCAAGTAAAAACACCAAAACAAGGAGCCAAGCATCTAATACTTGGGAAAATAGTTCATTGTCCAACTCTTAATGACTAATGTTCATACCTATGTAATGAGTTATATCACCCAAAATGTACATGTTAGTTCACTGAGGAATAAAAAATACTAAATAGTGATCTCCATAGCTCCTATTATTTTAATCATATTTTATATCACAATTTCATGCCCAAACTCCATGATTGAACTACACAAAAACATGAACATTCATTTTTAGAATTTCCAAAGAAATTTATAGTCACATGAACTATTATTAGTTGGCCAACTACATATAAAAATACACATAATGTGATGTAACAAGCACACATGCAGAAATGACATAGTCCTAATGCATATGTGGGTATATGGTATCTTACGTAACCATTTTGGGCCCACTCACTAAAATTAACATATAGTTTCTCAATACACCTAACACTTATAACTTTACTATCATTCCTCATGTATCCAAGGATAAAAATGTATACTCGACTAAGGAGAGGTGGGTTTGAGATACCACTATATATAACAATCCAAACACGAAAAAATGTCTTACAAATGATTCTATCCAATCATAGGGATCAGTTCATAGTTAAGTCATAATTAAAATATATTTTTAACTTAGGTCATATTCATGGAAAGTGATAAACACATAGTCCCCATATGACCTCCAAATGGATCTAAAATATCTCAATTAATTCCCCTAAGATTGGAATAGCATATATCCACTATTAGATTTGATTAATCCTAAAAATAATATCAAGATAGGGTATAAAATTCCTAATCATACTTATGGGGTCCTATAAATGTTTGTAACCCTTCATTCCAAGTTGACACTTAGATTTGGAAAAGGGGGAAGAAGTGTTGGAAATGACTGTCCATAGTCATCCATCTTAACCTTACCCATGGATGACTACCATTAATGGGGTCTCCACAATTGTATCATAATTATAATTATTCCATTTCAAATTTTTTTATATGATAAAAAGATGTGTGGTCTTGCTCTGTAGGTATCTAGATTAGCATATAGACTTAAATTGGTATTAAACTCTTATGGTTATAAAAATGTTGAAGTGAATGTATTTGGACACACTAATGGAGATATGTTTAACACATAGTTTGTTATAGTTTTTAGATTATTTTCTATGTGTGCATAAAAAATATTTGGTGTGAACCTATTTAGAAATTTCAATCTATATTTTAATGGATAGCAAAAACCAAGGGGTTACTATGAAACCAACTTATTTACATATTTATTAGGCATTGATTATGTTATCTTTTAGGTTTTATAGAGAGAAGCTATGTGGATTGTGTGTTATGTCATTTGAGACAATGATACTAAGGCTATTATGCTTAATTATTATGTGTACACAAGTCCTAGTTTTCCACTCACTAGTTGTGGTACAATTGCGGGTTATTAAAAGCCATGTAATGGGTTAACCCTAAAATGGACCTCTATTAATATTATCCTCTATCCTATGAAAAAATATTTTTAACTGAAAACTAAGTATTGAAATTAATTTTACCTTAAACATGAATTTGTGTCCATTAATGGCCATAGAGCATATTGAATTCCCTCATACAACTAGACCTATAGTTGTATGAGTGAATTTAAGCTACTCTACGACCATTAATGGCCAAAAAACCATGTTTAAGGTAAAATTAATTTTAATAATTAGTTTTACATTACAATTATTGTTTCATATGATATAAAAAATAAAATTAATATAGGTATATTTTTTGGTCAACCTATTATAGGGCTTCTAAGATTGTGTAACTATTGAATATGTATAAAATGACCTCACTATGACATAAGAAACATATTTTGGAAATGGTTTAACTTTAGGTTTTGAATCCCCCTATATGTGGAATATTATGATTCTTTTATTTTTTTATTTTTTTTGGGGGGAGGTGGGGGGTTTGTCCCTTTTGAGTATTAAAATTAATTTTACTTTAAATGTGGTCTGTTGGACATTAATGGTCATAGAAAATATTAAATTCACTCATACAACTATACCTATGGTTGTATGAGTGAATTCAAGCTTCTCTATACCATTAATGGCTAACATACCAAGTTTAATGTAAAATTAATTTTAATACTTAGTTTTACATTATAAGTATTATTTCATATGATATAGGACATAAAATTAATAGAGGTATATTTTGGGGTCAACATGTTACAGGGCTTCTAATAACTAGTAACTATCAAATAGGTATAAAATGACCTCACTATAATAAAATCAACATAATTTGTAAATGGTATAACTTCATGTTTTGAAGCCTGTTATGTGTGTAATATCATGATTCTTTTAATTTTAATTTTATTTTTTGGGGGATGGGGGGTCGGTCCCTTTCGGGTTCCCTCACCTTTGGTTCCCTTGGTCACCACATTCAGCTTAAGAAAAATAGGTAAATCTAAAGGAAAAAGTATTTATTTAATTAATTTGTACATATATAAATTTATCAGAAACATTGTTTTAAAGTTAATCTTAAAATAATAAATAAAATTTAACAAAAATGAATAATGTGAGCTACTTTTATAAAATAGGTAGTTAGACCCACGGAAATCAATAAGGTTGATGACCCTAGACTAAGAGGGTCATGGTAAGGGTTATTTATGTGGCTTAAAATAACGTTGTTTCCCTTATCCACAAATAAAACCATAGTAGTCACTAGCTAGACCCCTTCAACTCGACTTTAGGGATTTTGAAAAAAATTGTTGTCATGTGGTGATTCCTAGTTAAATATGTAGTTTCCCTACATAAAAAGGGTATATTTCACTTCATAAGGGCTTGTTTTTTATAAAAGTGTCATATAAAATGAAAATTTTCATATTTTTATGATAGAAAAATTGTAGACAAAAAAAAAGAAACAAGTGGCATTGGATCCCAAAAACTGTCAATATTATTATAAACTTTTTTTAAGCACATTTTTTTCCATGTTTTATGCACCCATAATTAATTAAATTTGGTCAATTTTCTTAGGGAATTTTAGGTAGAATCAATATTTTTGAATTCATAAATTTGTAACTTTATTTTGTGTGACTCTAAAGATTATATATGAATTTATACATATTCTTGGAAGAGTCTAGTTTATGAGTAATTTTTTTACATGTTTAGACAATTATAATTACATGTAGGTGTCTTTAAGGCCTTAATATAAATAAGGGGCTTTACAAAATCTCTAAGTGAATTATGAAGTGTTATTATATTATGCTTAATAAACATGTAATTTAATATAATGAAAACCTAAAAACACTTTAATTTTCACAATTAAATCATTATTTTCATTAATATTCCAATACAATTTGTTTATAAAATATTGCAACAGAGAAAAAAGTTTTCACACTTAATTCCATTGTGTATTACAAATATTCTTCCACTTTAAAAATAATTACAACTTATTATTACATTGAAATTTCTTTGAAAGTAGACCATAACATTTTTATAAATTGTTACAAAAGCATTGAAATACAAGCCTTTAAGAACACTTTACATATAACTCGCAAGGCCAATCAAAGGAGGGTCTTTCCACCCATCATTTTTCCATCATAAAGTAACTTTCATAGGCACCCATCAGTCTAAGACTCCAATATCTAAAACTATTGTACATCAAGGGTATGCCATAGGTTAAGGTTAGCAAGATGAGGTTTAATTGGTGGCTAGAACACTCAACTAGGCTACCCAAATAAAAGACTAACTATCACATAATCCATTAGATAGTTTCATAACCCAAAAAAAATAATTAAATAATGTAAAATACATAATTCCAATACAATAATATCATAGGAAGCCACAACAACATTCCAACATAGTCATGTCAAAGAACCATGTATGAGGGCATGAACTCAGTTCTCTAGCCACTACCACTACAAAATTAAGAACCACATAGTATGACATTTGAAATAATTTCCATATAAAATACCACTATTAACAAAAATAAAAATGTAGGATGGCATGGGAACTCAGTTCCTTTTCCATTTAACTATTTAAAAAAGAAAAGCCAAGACAAGTAATATAAACCTATATGGACATCCTAAAAACATCAAAACAAATTATGAAATGGATTTTATAAACATCCAATAAAAATAGGAGGAATGGGGAAACTCCAAATCCTAAATTTTAAAGAAAATACACATAGTTTACATAGGCAAAACCATAACAATAAATGGTTAAATAAGGGTAGGATAAGTATTTCTACACCTCTTGAAATTAATAAAATAAAATGGAAAATCTTTTATTTAAAATTAATAATATAAATGAATAGGGATTATTACTTAGGTTATTTACTTGGTTCAATAAAATATAATTCCTCTATAAATGTTGGGTTGGTTCACTCATTTATAATAAAATATCTCCTCATTATTCCATTATCTTCTTTTTCTCTCTTTTATCTCTCCTCCCACTTCTTGAATCGAAAATAGATCCAAAAGTTCCTTCCAAGGAAGGATTTATTTCCTCATATAAGTGAAGCACTCACATCAATTAGCTAGTGGGAATATGACATTTTTATGTTAAAAATCATTGTACACTAGCTAAAATGTCCACACAAACATTAACTCCTCTTATAATACCATATGGAAAAGTAAGGTAACTCCATCCATCCTCAATGCTCCCACTACTCCATGCCATAAATGTGTACCTGGGATATTCTATGTCTTGTTCCACACTCCAAAAAAATCATCCTCTAATATATAGTTAATTATGGTATTAAATGAACACATATATACTTCTAAATAATTTTATAACAACTTGAAAATTTGGTTTAAAGTTCCCATCCAAGATTTGTAAGTGGTGATACCAAGTTGTCTCTATTTTCAAAATTATGACCTTGTCGATGTTACAACATACATTTATTTTAAATAAATTTGGATTAATAATTAAATTAACCATAATTAAGAAAAAAATAAATAGAATAAATAAAAAATTTATAAATAATATTTTTATAATTAAAATGGATGCAAATCATTGAATTTGACAGGGTATAAATGATTAAAATAAGGCCATATATGCAAATGAAAGATAAAACTATATTTTAATATTTAATGATTTATTGTGTTGACTTATAGAAAATAAAATAAATAAAATAGTGATTGTATCTATAAATTTTCAAAATTTAGATCTGGGACTCTAGGAGGATAATAATGATAGAAGGGGACATGATCGATTCCCACGAGTGTCCCCTAACATGGAAACTTTTGGCACAATCACTTTTGAAACTTTGATTTACATATATATGCACTAATTTTACCTTAAAAAGTTTGAAAGAAAAAATAATTTATAAAGTTTTAAACACTATTAAGACTTACAAAAATTGAAATACATAGATTTATTTGTGTAATTGTGTTCCTTTGTTTATATGAATACATATAGAATAGACTTGAATGCTTGATCATGATTTACTTAGGTTTGAATAAAATAAACTTATGACTTGTTTAAAAAATATTTGAAATGATTATATTCTAAATTGGGGATGTTAGGGATCATTTTCTTAGTGTGTAATAATATAAATGTGCCTTTTTCTTGAAATTTCCAAGTGGATTAATAAGTGACTTGAGTGCGCCTTTATATCATTTCAAAAGGGGTAAACACACTCTATAAAGCCTAAAAACTTGGAATATAAGATAATAAATATTTTAATTTTAAAAATTTTCATTGGAGGGCTTAAAAAAATAAAATCCCATAGGAACATGAACAAATCAACATATTATCCCTATTGCTTGTTGTTGTTACACAGGGAAACATGTGGATATTTGGATCTAGGTTTTGACATACAATTATTTAAATGAATTTTTATCAATTAGAACACTTTTTTAAGCAAAATATAATAATTTTTTAAATAAATAGGACCTTTAATGTGCTTATTATAAGGTGAGTTAGTACAATAATTACTAATTGAGTTCACAATTTAATTAAAGATATAAATAGATAAAAATGACATGATCAATTATTCATGATCATATTTAGGTTACTACATTTTCCCCTCAGTTAATTTTAAAATGAAATTTATATAATAAAATAAAGATATACCTTAGTGTGTAATACACACTTTTTCTAAGAGTTAGTAATCCAATCCTGCAAGGCATTATAATATGTGGAAAACACTAAAAAAATATGAAATAATTACTTTATTCTTTTGAAAGTTGGAATTTTTAAAAATTCTAAAATTGAAAATTATTTTTAAATCTTGAAAATTTAAATTATTTTAATTTGGAAATGTCTTGAACTTGACATTTGAAAATTATTGAATTTGGAATGGAGCAAGGGAGGAATACAAACTATGTGAAACCAATGTTTTTATTTTTTTACTTTACCTTAGAAATGATGTTTCCTTGAATCATTAGATAATTGGTGCTTTCCATGAATCACTTGGAAAATATTGGTTCCTTAGCTAAACCAATAGATAAATTTGAATGTCATCAAGCCCCATATTTAATTTTCACTTATATAATATAAATTTAAACCAATAATTGATGACTAAACCTTGATTTAACATGTATGGTGTTTGTAACCCTAATACATGAAATGGGTTGAAATCTAAAATGGGTTTTTTTTTAATTAAATGATAGAGGGAACCGATCCTAAACATTATGCACTTAAAATGAATAAACCACAATAGATGTATTATATATTCAATTGAAACTTTGTTCTTTAAATTAATTATGAAAAGAGGATGAAATATATCCATGTTAACCATACTCATAGGTTAGCAAATATAAATTTGAAATTTTGATAAATATCATACTATATATGAATTTATACCATGCCTCGATTTTAATTTTAGAATCTGTAACTATATGTATATGTCAAATTCTAATTTTATTTTAAAATTTAAAATAAAACTATATCTAACACTCTAAAAAATGTAAATTTTTACTCTAATACTCAAATAGGTGCATATAGTATGTGCCAATGACTAAATTTTAAAATATTTTGTAGCTTTTGAAATGGAATTTGTGACAAAACTAATTTTTTCTCTTGGAATGAATTATCTTATATATGAGAATCCCACTAAAATTCCCTCATTTTGAGTTGATGTAATTGATCCTAAATTTCACTCATGTTAAAATAAAAGTTAACTAAAACATTTGTAATAAGAAATAATCATTGGATAATGTAGCATATGTGAAAAATATGTTAGCATAATAATATTTGCATAGTTTGAATATTTTTTGCAACATATGAGGAAAGACCTATAAGGATGTGTCAATTTAGATCATATTAACATAATTTATAATTAGATTATTAACGTTAGTAATACATTATATGGATCATGACACTCATTAAACTAAACTAACTCAATAAACACACACGCATAATGATAGAAATATAAAACCTTAAGACCAAATACCTCACACAAGGGACATATTAAAATATAAAAAAATTAAAGATTAAAAACAAAATGTAGGTGGATAATGTTGCAAACAAAGGACATGTTCAAATGTCACACACAACATAGGGTCAAGGTTCGAAAGTAGTGGACATGTTCAAATATTGTACACACCTAAAAAAATATCATAAAGATGTTAAATGTGTATGTGTGTGTGTGTGTGTGTGTGTGTGTGTGTGTGTGTGTGTGTGTGTGTGTGTGTGTGTGTGTGTGTGTGTGTGTGTGTGTGTGTGTGTGTGTGTGTGTGTCTATATATATATATATATATATATATATATATATAATGGATAAAGGCCACACATAATAGAATTTTATGATGTAATATATTATGTAAAATTAATATCATATATGTAACATAAAATTAGAAATGTAGTCTAAACCATGCATTTGTAATGTTATCATGTCTTAGAAAAGAACATATTCATGTACAAAATATAGGATAGATATGTTATCAAGACATTTACAAATAGTATAAAACTTAGGTATATAGGGGTCATGGAATGATAACACATATATACTATCACCTATGGATAATATACACCTAGTTTAGCAATGTTGATGGGTAGAGGCAAGTTCAAAACCTTCATCCATGTAACGTTTGTATGCCATGCATAACACTCATTAATACCAATGAAATTCATGTGTGAAATAAAAATAATATGTTATATACTAATAATTAGATACATAAAATATTTAAAATATGTAAACTATAAGTCTAATCATGCCCAATCATGATTTTTATTTTATATAATATTTTAATTATTTTTATATTTTGAAATATTTTAATTTTTTTGTGTTTTTGATAATATGAAATTATAGATAGCAACAAGAAGTGATAATAAATTTTTAAAAATTATAATAAGTGATAAATATATGAACACCTTTTGAGATGTGAAAATTTGAAATATGCACTAGGAATGAATCTACAACCAGCTTTGAGAAATACTCCCACACTATATGTTATTTGTAACTTTGACAAATCTGTAGGAGTCTAAACAATGTGTGTAGAGAATTTCGTGTATCCTCATGTCATAAAATTCACACTTGTATAAATATCTCACATTTATGAGCAATATATCTATGAAAAATAAATATTTTTCATGGAAAAAATGATTTACATAACCCAACATACATAATGAATCAGTTCTAGAACTAAACAAACCAAAAACATACTTATCTTTAATTTTCAATTCTAGAATACATTCAAAATTTTATTTTCAACCATAAAATATAATAATATTTATATCCTTAGTATTTTATATGTTTATTACATGCCACTTATCAAATCATAAAAATCAATCTTAGTAGTTTACATTTAGAAGTATGTTTGAATGACATATCTATTTATTTACATATTTTCAAATTTATATCATAGTTGGACTAATGTCACCCATTAATAAAAATTAGGTTAAAACAATAATATAAAACACAAGACTCAATTTAAAATGTATAAAAAAATATATAAACCAAAACTTTTCAGATATATAGGATTAAACACATTTAATATGATAAATTATTGATTAAACTAAAAATAAATAAATAAAATCTTAATCAATATTGAAATCACTTGCCAAATATTTATGTTGATGGTGGAATATTTAGGTAGATAATAATGTATATAAATTGAATGCAAAACATATGGAATTTTTTTCAAAGATTCAAAGTTTGATGCATGGATATGTATGTAAAATGTTGTATTTTATATGGTGAATGAGTGTGATAATATATAATTGGAATAATGGATGTGAATAGGATAAACATGGATATGTGGGTAGAATGAATGGTGGCATGAATTATAAATATTCATTGTAATATCAACCACTACAATGTTAATGGTAGGAATGTAACTCATGCAACTAAAAAATGTATATTTGATGTTAAAAATGTAGATTTGATAATAAAAATGAAAAATGATACATAGATTTTTATGAAGAGGATATACTAACATTAACTCATATAGGAAATATTACATCACCTTGGAAAATGAAGATAAAAATACAATGGGATGAAGCATGTAATGAAATTGTGAAATCATGAATACCACTGAAGAATGAAGATATGTACAGAGAAGAAATCAATGGTTCACAATGTATTAATACATTAACTCTTCATAATACTAACTCTTAAGCAAACCAAAAAAATACATTATTTTTTTAAATATTCTCAAATAATAATGTATTTCATATGTGGGAAACCAATAATATTAATGAAATAAGACAACCAATTATCCCATTGAGATAAAAATCAAAGAAATATAAGAGAAGTGGTAAATGTATTACTTTATTTGAATGAAATTTATTAGATGTGCATGCATCAAAATTAGAAAATATATCATATTTAATAATAAAACTATCTATATCACTACTCATGTAATCTTATTTAGGAGGAGTAGCTTTAGGAGATGCATAATTATGTGAAATACCATTAGGAATAGTATAAAAGTGTGACAAATATTGATCTGTATGTATCATCAATATATGATACATTTCATACAACTGTTCTTTTTGGGTATTATAATCCTTTTTCCAATAAATTTTATTTTTAATTGGATGATTTTTAACCCTTTTCACCTTTTTATGAATCGGTTTATCATAAAATATTGTTTTAGTTTAAATTACTATAAACTTAATTTGTTTATATATATATATATATATATATATATATGGTTTAAATTAGGTTCACTTTAATAAAGTCATAAAAAATTTAGGAATTATATATGATTACCATGTAAAATTTATGGTACCTTATCCCCCTCATATATATATATATATATATATATATATATATATATATATATATATATATATATATATATATATATATATATATATATATATATATATATATATATATATATATTCCTAAAATTTTGATGACTTTATTTAAATTAATGTAATATAAGAATATATGCACCATAGAATTCATATCATAAATATTTTCCAACCATGGGCATCCCAATATCATATCAAAGACCCCATTTTGAGGAAAATTTATAAAAGGAGTAGATAGTGTAGTAGGGCCTACTTGAAGAGGTAAGATAATGCATAAAAAGTGGTTTGTTGTTTTCCATTTAATATCCTAAACTTTTAGTAATTTTTTGTATGTCATGTTGTAAGTATCACAATGAATAAATTAATGCTATTATGCACACATTTTCAATTAATCCATTATCAAATAACACACTATGAATATGTTTTTGATCAATATAAGATCATATATATAAAGCATGAAAATTAGAATCATCATCCACTATCTCCCTACCATAAAAAGCAATCATAGGATATGGTTGAATATTTTGACTATTTGTACCAATAGTTACATCTAATGCATTATCATATGAATCAAGATGTGAATAAGAATTTTAAGTATGGTTCGTTGATTATTTTTACTTATTTTTACCATGATTTTGAAATGGCTCACTAAAAATATTTAGTTTAGCATTTTCATTTTGTTGAATCTTATCTTCCTATATAGTAATGATGAGATCAATAAAAATGTTTTGAATAATAATTTAAATGAAATTTGTGATATTGAAACATTTATTATTAAAATTTCCATTACATCAATGATAATCATAATATGTGTTATCAAAATATTTTCCTTGAGGATTATTCATATATAATTCAAATGGTGGTGGTAAAGTAATAAGATTGTAGTCAAGTAATATTTTCAATAATTTTGGAGGTGGTTTTGATAACTTATAAAATTTCCTTCTTGGTCAATCCAATAAAATAATTGTGTTAGTAGTTTGAGAAATTACATTAAGTATGATGTTTGCATCTACTATAGTACTTGCTTGCTTAGATTTGTAAGAGAAATTCCTTTGAAATTTTTTTATAGAATTTGAATTATATGTAGGTGTATACTTAAGTTTGTTAAAATCAATAAGGTTAGATAATCTTCCACTTATTTAATGACAAAGCTCTTTAAATGATATAAATTTATTGAAAATAATTAATTCATGTAATGGTACAAGAAAACTTTGTTTGAAAATGTCCTTTATTTAATTGTCTACTAATGTGTTGGTAATTTTGGTAAGAATGTTCTTGTAATGAAGAACATAATCCTTGATAAACTCATTAGTTCACTACTTAAGTTTAAAAATTTGAGCATAAGAAAGTTTTACATTGATGTTAATAGTAAAGTTATTAATAAATTCATCTATTAATGGATTAAAATATTTGACAAATTGAATAATTAGGTCATAAAACCAATTAAAAAATAATATTTTAATCTTATTGGAAATAAATTGGTTAGAAATTTATAATTAAAAGCATTATACAAACATATCATGTGAAAATATTTAAGATGTTTTAGATCTGCCTTACCTTAATATAGTGTATGTTTAATATCTAAAAATACTTTAGGTAAAGGATATGATGAAAATATGGTTGTTATAGTATTATGAAGTAAATATTGTGAATCCAATGATTGGCTATATTTTGGTATACCTTGTTATAATTTAAGCAACTTAGCATGAAAAAATGTAATAGTTTACTTGATGGATTATGCATTATGAAATAAATGTGATGTAGTGTGAATAATTTTAAAAGGATATGAATGAGTCAATTGGTTATGAATGTTCATATAAATATTTTTTAAATGATGTATTCCCCCCAATTCTAACGGTTTATATGTAATAAAAATATTGACAATAGTATTAGCAACACGTGGTAGGATTAACAATGCGAAAGAGTAATTATTTATGTGCATTGACATTGTGTATTTTTTATTTTTTTGACTTTCATAATCAAGAAGTTATTAAATTATTATTTTTATATCTTGTAGTATTTGATGAAATCCTTATTGAATATTGGATAAACATTGGACTTGTGTCTTGGCTACCCCATTAATTTAATCATGATGGATATTTTTAGATATTTCATGGGTATATTGTGTATTATGATCAAATTTATTAGATTTTTCATTATTATTATCTTATTGAAAATATTTAGGATTAATTTTTTCATCAAAATTAAAATAACCATTATGTGTATTAGTATAATCCATTTGAACAGTAGTCAAGGTAATGTGAATATGTTCAATAATATTCCTAATTAACTTGGTACTCCACCTAAAATAGTAATTATAATCCAAATTTGTATATGTCATAAAAATAACATCGGAGTAATGTGAAACAAATTGAAAAAAAATATGATGATAGAACAAAAGAGAAAAAAAAAATTGTATGAAGATTAGTAAATTATTATGAAATCTAAGGTCAAAAGAAGATAGTTTTAGTGTCAAATATCATCCAAGATACAAATAAAATTATTATAATGTTATTTTAGTGTCATATTTAGATCCAATGTCAAAAGGAAATTCTTTTAGTGTTATATATTTAGGAATATAAATTATGGGATAATTATTTTGAAAACCTATATGGTTAGAACCCTAATGAAATATTATGGTTTATAATGTTAAATAAATAAATGGTTTCACCAATATTTTTTAACAAAATGTGGATTAATAGGTGAATTAAAAAAAATTAATAAAAACTAAATAGAATAAATGAGAATGTTGTAAATATAATTTCAATAAGTATAATGAAAGAAAATGAATAAATTCAACAAGGTATAAATAATTGAAATAAGAATAACCATGAAAATAAATATAAATTTATCTATTACTATTACATGGTTGAGTGTGTTGACTAATAGAGAGTGGAAATAATAAAATATTTATTATATCTATAAATTCACATAATTTGGATTTGACACTCTAGGAGGACCTGAATGGCAGAGAGGGATAGGATTAGATCCCACTACACTCCCTACTAGGTGATTGTTTTATTTTTTTTAAACTATAAATTTAGGGCACAATCAATTGTGATAGTTTAATTTAGGTATATAAGTACTTATTTGACCTTCATAAGTGTGTGGAAGACCTTAAAAATATACTTTAAAGTTAAAATCCTAGTAGGGCTTATAATTAATGAAATACATAGATTTATTTGTACAATTTTGCTCCTTTGACTATATGATTGCATATAAAATTTTCTTGTAATTCATAATAATTTTCTTAGGGATAATTTAAAAAAACTTTTTAATTTGTTTAGGACTATTTGAATTGCTTAGAATCCGAATTAGGATGAATGGGGAACTTTTGCTCAGTGTGCAATAGTGTAAATGTGCATATGTATTGAAAATTCCATGTGGAATAATAATTGACTTATATGAGAAATTAAAAATATATATCCACATGATAGGAATCATAAAAACATATAATACAAGATAATTGAGGATTTAATTTCAAAAAATGATCATGGGAGGGCTTAAGAAAATAACATCCCATCATGACAAAAACATCTACCACTATTGTCACTATTAGGAATTATTGTCCCAAAATTAGATATGTATATATTTTTATTTGGGTTTTTTATATCAATTATTAATTGAATTTTTATAAATCATAACACTTATGTAGGTATTTTACTCAAAATTTCACATATGAAATTTTATACCTATATTGATATTTTCACACTAACCATTTGAAACACCCTTTGGAGACCTCATCAATGCAATTGATCACTTAAGAATAATTTTTTGTTTCCCACCAAGATAATTTTATAATAAAAACTTATGTGTTCACAATTCTGACAATGTGTGCACCAAAATTGAGCTAGTTCATCCTACTACTCAACCAATGGCACCCATCTAATTCTGTGTCAAATGATCATGTTGTTGTTACAAGTTAAATTCCTATTATGACAATTCTCTTCATTGATGCAAAGAATTTACCCACTACTATGACACTTTAATCCTTGAGATATTCCCATAGTCATACCTCTCATTCCCCCTCATCTGCTTGGTCTCATGAAGGTTATTAAAAACTTTTTTATTCATTTTATAAAAAATAAAATCAATAAATAAACAAGTTTTAATTAATTTTACATTTAATAATTCTTAAGAAATATTATAATTAAAAATGGAAAATATTTGTTTTACATGAAAATATTTGCAAATGCACGCAACTTTTTAAAGGTGCAAGATTTTTTAAGTTAATTTCTAAAATAAAAGTGACAATTTCTTCTACATTCCCACACATGGGTAATTTGAAGAAGTTTTCCAAAAAAGTAGAAGAATTTATAAAAATTAACATGATATCCCTTCCCTAATTCTCTACATTCATTCCTCCATCATATTTAGTCATTTAGTTTACAAAGAGGCAACTATTATTTTTGAAAAACACATAAATAACAAGTTGAATAAATAATAAAATAAGTAGCATAAAATAATGGAATGACTATTTTATTTGAATAAGTTGAAGAAGTCATGAATAAGTCTTGAAGAAGTTAATAAATATTAAATGCTCCCAAGAAGCCATGAAGAAGTTAATAAATATATGAAGAATCCATAAATATTTATAAAATCTCATTCGAGACCATACAATTACTTCAAGAGATTTCAAAATAATAAAATATGCATGCGTCCATATTTTCCAAATGCTTAAAATCTCTCACTATGGCATCCCATTTCAAGAGTTGATAATAAATTTCAATGGGTTTTCAAAAGTACACTCCATTCTTGGCAAGATTGAATGTGGTTTTCAAGTTTTAGAAGGTAATTTTTAATATTTTCATGTAAGAAAGTAATTAGTTTTAAAAGCAAGAAAGAAGTAGTTTTGTGAATACTCATATCTCTTTTTTGAGTTTCAATAGCTCATTCAATACTGCATCATAATTTATGAAGCTTCTATATTAGGATATTATGTATGTATTCACATTTTTAACAAACTCCAAAGCACCAATTATGGTGTCTAAATTCAAGAGCTCCAATTAAATATTAAATCTATTTAAGAAGTTACTTATTTTTTATTCTTTTTAAATAAGCCTCCAAAATTCAAACGTGGTTTTCAAAAACCTCAACATGGTTATTAAATAAATTCAAGAAAATATAAAATAACTCCAAGATAATTTTTATGAACTCCATTATAATCTTGAAGAAATTAAAAGGTATTTTCAAGAAAATCAAGAAATGTTTTTCAAATAAAATGTAAATAATTATTTTCAAGAAACAATTAGTCCAAATATTCTCAAGAGGGTTTTAAAATAATTTCCAAGAATTATTTTTCAATAAATATGTGTTAACTAATAGTTTCAAGAAGAGGTTCAATGCATTTCTTGAATTGTAAAGCAATTTTCAATAATTCCAAAATAGTTTTCAATAAGTGGTTTCAATAATGTCAAAATGGTTTATTCACTTCAACATCATTTCAAGAAAATCAATAAATTCAAAGATGATTTTCAATAAAATAAAGAAAGATCCAAACTTTAATTAAAATTCTAATGTTCTTTTAGTTTTAAAGAGTTTTTAATATTTATTTTTAAATAGCTAAAAAATACATGTAAAGGTGATTTCTTTAAATTTGGCCTAGTTTTTGAGCTATTTCTAAAAAGTCATTTTTTTTATAAAAAAATCTTGATCATATAAGAAAATTATTTGTAAAAGGTGTACCTAGAGATTTTAAACCAACACCTTATTTTCCCTCTTTGTCAACTCATTCTTCTTTACAAATCATGTATTTTGTAGTTATTTTACTTTATATTTTTCTCACTCTTTGACAATGTATACATCAACACATATTATCTTAAAATATGAATTTTAAGGAATGACACTTTTTTCTATGATATATTTATAATATGAACACATCATGTACACATATCTTAGACACATCAATATGAAATAGTTCTATGATAGTATCAAATTTGAGAGAAAAAACACATTCAAAAGGTGAATTTAGGACTATAAATTTCCTTGATTTGTGTACTTTCCTATTGTAGTATAATTCCCAAAACTTTTTATTGCATGTATGGAACATTGTAATACCTAAAAAAAAGAATAGTTCAATTCCAACAATGAGCCAATTCTCTTGATCAGTCATAAATACATTAAAGACACATTTGGAATCCTAGACTATGAAGAACACATTAAGATTAGTAAAGTATCTTCTCAGAAGATATGGGATGAAGATCAACTCAAATGCTCCAAATTCATGAATCAAAATTAGATTGTCATCAAATGAGCCAACATGAAGATATTTCCTAAATAATTACCAAAGAGTGACTATTAACATTAAGTGGTTGTCATCATCACTCTCCTTAGTTGAGTGTTTGGAATCCCATCAATATGTTACTTCCAATCATGGATGTATGATTTTATATACATTATCCTTCAAGGAAAAAAATCATTGATTGGTTGATAATCATAAGTGATATTATGCAAAAACAAATCCTAAATGTGAGAATGATATGTCATTTTATATGACCATATACTTGGTATACAAAATAGCTAGAATAAAAATCTTCATAGGCCTAGAGACAAATGAAATCATGGCTTCAAGATATAATAGAGTATATAATTTCTATCCTCAGCTCAAGATTAAATCTAATGTGAAAAATTTTAGGTGATTTAATGATGCATCCCTCTTTCACATGATAAAGATGATAGAAACCCATCCCAATAAGATATTTTTAGTGTAAGTAATGGATACAATTTACAAATGGGATAGTTGTTTTATCCAATTTCATATCTTCTCTTACATCAGAGTTGGTTGATTCAATGTCATTCCATATAAATTTAAAAATTACGTAAATGACAAATGGGCTTTAATGGAGATATATTAGTAGTTTGTGATAGAAAACCATTTCATGGTATAAAATGATAACATTGGTGTTCATTTCTCATTTTTAATCAAGGAATATAAATGTCCTTCATATCATAAAGTTGATATAATGAAAACTAAAATGGATAGGGTGATACTTCACCCATTCATTATAAGATGGTAATTTTGCATTAGTGCATTAATTAAAGCCATTCTAGTAGAAAAATACAAGCAAGAATCACAAATTAAAGGCTATTGGAAAAATTATAAATATGATAGGTATGTACATCTTAGATATTATCCCATAATGACTCTAACATAAATAATTACTTTTAATATAAAATGTGTACCTATAGGTGTTATAGATGATAATTAAAATGTTATTTATCCTTCCTAAGACTATATTTCATCAAAACATATTCCCATCATTGATTGACCTAAAAGAGAAGCAATGTCAGTGGAAGAAAGAACTCAAAATATCAACAAAATTAGTTTCTATATATTACATAAAAGGATGTAAGAATTATCTATAGTATAAAATAATCAACCTAAAATTCATGGTTCATCTAAGACTTTTATAAAAGAGAAATTACTTAATCGTATAAGGTCATCAACATTTTCTACAAAATAACCTTCACTGATAGTCAACATGATAGAGGGAATTGATAATAGAAATATTTTTATCAAGAAAATAATTTTGTAAGATACTCAACATTGGGAAAATATTAAATTAAATATGGATGAATAATGATAAATATTAAACATTCTAAAAATCTCATAATCTAGTTTTTATCTATATGTTCCTACTATCACTGAGTCTCATAGATTGATTACCAATACTACTCCATAATACATGAACTTATAAATAATCAAGATATAATTTTAATATCTTTTTATTATCCTATAATCTCATTAAAAATATAACCTACTCATCATGTGCCACTTATATCTCAATCATGTCCTCTAGTTCAAATTGAAATAAATGTTCATTAAGATATCTACAGTAATCCCCCCATCACTGACACATCAACATGGTTCTATGAAATATTCAAGGAAATAAAAATATTTTTTGGACCAACCACTATTTATTTTTGAATAAATAACATCCTTTTTATCTCCTCTTCTTCCTACAAAACATCCCAAAGTGATTTATAAAGTCACCATGAATAACAAGGAATAAGATTTGAAGACATTGTGATGCCTATCATTGAGTAAATAAAGAAGACATGTCAATTAAAGACTATAATTTTTATGTATTAATGTTGGAAAGACATAAAATGGATATAGACAAATCAAATTCACTTGAATCATTGAAAGAGGTCATTCAATGTATGGAGAAGTACAAATCTAAAGTAACATGATACAAGGAGGAAAATCAACAATTGGTGGAATATGTTTAACATCTTGTCAATCTAGTAGGATATTTTTCGGTCCTAATTCATCCATAAATTATATTTAAATATATAAATATTATTTTAGTGTTGATATAAAATCATAACATAAGCAAATCAATGAAGACATGGACAAAAAATATGTTGGTTCATGGATTAAAGCTAATCTATGACATCATCAGGATATTTGAAAATAATTAAGTAGGACTTAATACATTGATAACACTTGAGTAGAATTTCACTCAAGAAATTTCATTCATTGAGTCAATCTTCCCCAATTTTCATGACATGATCTAATTGGGTTTCTCTTCACTTGTCATTGATGAAATTGGCAAGAATCAACATCGTGATATTCATGTCAATTTGTTTAATGTTGTCAACTTCTAAAAATAGATGCCCAACAATGCAAAATTTAAACTTTATATAATCAAAGAGAAAGGAAATATAAATATATCCAACATCTAAGAGTTCATTGAATAAATCCCTTGAAATTTATTTCATGACAAGAATTAAGTTAGTTCCAAAATGTTGCTCAAAGATCAACTATCAGAGTTACTCAAGAATGAATCTTTTACATATTCAAGTTTAAATGTTTTCTATATTAAAAATTTTAACAAGTTCCAAATCATATTTAAATAAATATAAAATAATCCAATTGAATATCATCATGTTCTTAAGCTCATTTATGAAGTGTAGATGGTCTGTGAAGTTTGTTTCATAAATTAAAAATTATCAGAGGTGGAAGACATCAAGACGACACTCAAATTATTTAGAAAAATATGAGCCTCAAGGAATGAACATGAAAATATGTGATCTAGACTACCAATGCATGTCAATTCCCATATGACTATGATTGGTGAACTAGATGATAGTTGGCCAGATCAAATTGGATAAAGTGTCACTCATCAATTAAGCCTAGATTCCCCTTTTCTTCCACTAGTAAATGGATCATGAAAGTAAATTACCAAGTTAAAAAATGATCCAATTTCATCCAACCATGGGTTATTTAATAAATTTTAATTTATTTCATTAATTCACTTTATTTTATAAATTTTATTTTTATTTTTATAATTTTTTTTATTGTATCAATAAAAGTGATGATGTAATGAATGAACTTTTTCTTTTTTTCATAAAGTCACTTTCTAGGTCCTATTTTTTTGTAAAACCTTAACTAACTTTTATAGCTAGCTTTATCATTTATAAATATAATTTATTGTATCATTATAAAGTACATTTTGATAGGATAAAGAGATTTTCGTAAGATAGGAAGTCATGAAGTTACATGTATAAACTCTTCAATAATTAATACAAAAATGATTTTTAGGAATTTTTGACTCAAGTTTACTTGAATTAATTATATGCATGTGTATGTTATTCTATTTTAATCCTTATTATTTTAATTTACTAAAATACTATACTATTGTTAGATAGTCATACATGTAAAACTTTAGTGTTGAAGTCCATTTAAATATGCTTTAAAGATTATGTATTTGATAATCCTTGGTGAGATTGAAAATAAATTTGATAGTTGTTTTCATAACAAAAAATATATTTTTTGCATGTCTTTTAATTAATTCAATTTATTTGGTGTATGTACATTATTCATATGTCTAATATATGTATTTCCCATATCATTTGAATGATAAAGGTTTCCTTATCTGAAAGCATCACTCTTAGGGTGTTTGTGGTCATTTTGTGTGTTTAATCAGATAAAATTTTCCTAGTCCCTCTATGCTACTTATTTAATTTCTTGTTTCCTTGTCACTATTACTTCATATTACTTTATTCTCACCTTTCCTTTATTTGAGGTTAAAAGTATGTCCCCCACTATAAAATAATTTTTTTGATATGAATAATTTACTTTTCATGTTGTTTATTTGATTTCACTATATGTAGATCCACCTACTAATAGGAAAAGGAATTTATCTAGTAATTGTTGATCGAAAATACTTATTCTATCTTATTGACAAATTATTTAGTCAAAAAATTTAGCACCCATTGTGGGGAAGATTATTGAAATTTATATGTGAAGCACATATAAAATGTTTCCCACATGACTCTTCTATTAGTTTAAGGGAGAGTTCAACAACCATATTTTGAGTGGGATCAACCTACATAGTCAAATATCAGCTCTAATATCATACATTGTGCTTAAGAGTGTGATTAATTTAGTGTCATTCAATTATAAACAATTTTGAAAATATTTAAATAAGAACTAGATCACGCAAAAATATCAAAAAGGATTCTTGAGCATAGGATAGATTATAGAGATCATCAAGCAACCTACAATGTTTAATAGTAAATTATGCATATGACTATTACCATAAACCCAGATATTGATCACCAACCTAGTCTCAATTAGATAAAATCTATTGAAGAGTATGGTGATTCAAGTCTTTAATTTCTTGTCTAGGAAAATAAAACAAGTTATACCTATTTCAACATTAGCACTATAATTAATAACATAGAATAAGATCATGTTATTTTTGTATAAATAAATTCCAAAATTGATTCAAGGAGACAAGCGAGAAGATAATCCATAATATTTTTCTATATAGCTTCCCAAAGATCTTCTATAGTAAGTAATTCTTCTTATGACCTTTTTATATGTTTAATATCTAGTACTTAAACTAAATCTTAATTGGTTAAATGACACACAAGAAGACATTTCCTTAGACTTAAAAGCATTTACATGAGACATTAGAACTAGTGCAACATAGTTTCAAAGAATTGTTGACATATTTTAATAAGTTAAAGATCATATCATCTTGGAAAAAAGAGTTAAATCTGTTAAGGTGTGGAGCCTAAAAGCTTCACCAAGGAGCGCATTACCAAAGTTGTAGGTTTACACAGTCACCGGTGTCAGTTAGGAGCGATCGACGTCGGTCAGGAGCAGTTGAAGAGATGCCAACATCGGTAGGGATCAGCCGACGTCGGTCACAGGCAAGCAGGTAGGAACTGGCGTCAATTACCTATGCATCTAGAAAGCTATTTTGGAGGACATAACCAAGTGTTTGCATGATGAGATTAAGTTGTAGTCTTAAGTCTGCATCTCTATTATTAGCAAGACTATTTTTAGAGCCCTTGTTCAAGAGGATTAACTGTTGGTTGTAAGTGCATGCTCAAGTTTCCTAATTCTATATGTAGAATTATATCTTCTTAGCTCATTGTAGAAGTGTATTAAATGTTGAAAGAATAGTACAAAATTGTATAGGTGAATCATTCCAGGTTGTTAGAGTTGATTGTACTTGAGAGAGAGAGCTCTTGAGGGAAAGAGATCTAGAGAGAGATCTGTACATCTGAGAGAGGTGTGGAAGAAAGAAGTTTCTTCAATTGTATTCCTTCTGTAAAGAGTTTAATACAAGTTTTTAGCGTGGTTTCTTGTATCTCTTGTTCTTTGCTATTTATCATTCTAGTTACTTATCTATCTAATTTATTCCACAGTTTATTGCTTTCATAAGTGTAATCATATTGTTGGTTGATCCCCAAAAAGTGGTATCAGAGCCTTGGTTGTAGGTTTAGAGCTTGATATCCACAAGTGGTATCAGAGCTCAGGTTCACTAATAGGTGGTTCAGATCTGTGTAGTGTGTATTGATTACAGGTTGCTCACAGGGGTTTCTACAGGGATTTCTATTTGAGTGGGAGAAGCAATGGAAGAAGAAAGTAAATTGAGAATGGAGAATTTCAATGGAAAAAATTATCAACATTGGAGAATGCAGATAGAGGACTATCTATATCAGAAAGATCTATAATTACTGTTAGGTGGGATTGTAAAGAAGCCCACAGACATGGATGATGAAGAATGGGAAGTTCTTGATAGAAAGGCTCTGGGGTCTATAAGACTGAGTCTAGCATCTACTATGATATCTAATTTATCACAAGCAAAGTCTATGGTATATTTGATGACTACTTTAGCAAATTTGTATGAAAAACCCTCAGCTTCTAATAAGGTATATCTTATGAAGCAGTTATTTAATTTGCATATGCAGGAAGGTGGATCTGTATCTATTCACCTGAATGATTTCCATGGAATTGTAAATCAATTAAGTTCAGTCAATATTGTGTTTGATGATGAAATAAAAGCTCTTTTAATATTATTTTCTTTGCCTGAAAGCTAGCATAGCTTAGTAATGGCAGTTAGTAATACTGCATCTGCTTCAAATATTTTAAAAGTAGAGGATGTTGTTAGTGTTATCTTGAATGAGGAAATTCAAAAGAAAATCATAGAGGAAACATCAAGGAACGCTTTAAGTTTTGAGATCAGGGGAAGGTAAAAAGAGAAGAGCAAGAGGAGATCAAGATCTAAGTCTAAGGTGAGAGGTAGAACCAAATCTAGAAATGGTAGGAAGCCACAATGCTGGAATTATGGAAAGATGGGGCACATAAGCAGAGATTGCTGATCAAAGCCTAAGGAGGACAATCAGCACAAAGGAAAGGAAGAAGCAAAGGTTGTAGGTATTGCACAAGATGCTTTAATATTCTCTTTGCATAATAATATAAAATCTTGGGTGTTAGATTTTGGTGCATCTTTTCATGCTACCCCTAATAGAGAATATTTTAGTGATTATATCCATGGAGATTTTGGAATAGTGTATTTAGGGGATGATGAGGTTTGTAAAATTATTGGCAAAGGTAAAGTGCAGCTAAAAATGTAGAATGGCAACACATGGGTGTTGAGAGATGTTATGCATGTTCCTAGCTTGAAGAGGAATTTGATTTCTATAGGAAAGTTAGGGGATGAGGGTTGTACAATAACTCTCACAGTTGAATCTTGGAAGGTGACCAAGGGTGCACTTGTTATGCCCAGAGGTAAGAGAGTAGGTACTCTCTATTTATGTAATTGTGTTACTAATATTTCTCCTTCTATAGTATCTACTTCAGATGTGGATGCAAAATTTTGGCACTCAAGGCTTGGCCACATGAGTGAGAAGGGGATGCCAATTCTTAAGTCTAAAGGTAAGCTTTCAGATTTGAAAAGCATAGATCTAGAATTTTGTGAGCATTGTGTGTTTGGAAAATAGAAGAGGGTGAGTTTTCTCAAGACTGGGTCAACAAAAAAGAAGCATAAGTTTCAGCTTGTTCACATAGACATGTGGGGACCGGCTCAGGTAGCTTTTATTGGAGGATCACAGCAGTATGTTACGTTCATAGATGATGCTACAAGAAAGGTATGGATCTATTGTATTAAGAAGAAATCTAATGTATTTGAGACTTTTAAGATTAGGAAAGCTATGGTTGAGAATGAAACAGGCAAAAGATTAAAGTGCCTGAGATCTGACAATGGTGGTGAGTTCTACAGCTATAAGTTCAGAGATTATTGTTATATGTATGGAATCCACAAGCAAAGGATGGTTCCAAGGACACCTCAATAGAATGGAATTGTTGAAAGGATGAACAAAACAATTATGGAGCATGCAAGGTGTATGAGATTACACGCTGGTTTGCCCTTAGAGTTTTGGGTAGAAGCTGTTGACACTACAATGTACCTAATTAACAGAGGACCCTCTACAGCTTTAGATGGTGGAATTCCAGAAGAGGCATGGATAGGTAAAAAGGTAGATCTCTCATATCTCAAAGTTTTTGGTTGTGAAGCCTTTGTGCACATAGATAAGGAAAATAGAAAGAAGCTGGATGCTAAGTCTATGAGGTGCACATTTATTGGCTATGGCTCAGATGATTTTGGTTTTAGATTTTGGAATGTAGGAACTAACAAGGTAATTAGGAGCCGTGATGTTGTTTTCAATGAAAAAATGATGTATAGTGATCAGCTGAAGAAGCTGAATCAATCTAGGCAGAGCAATGGAGAATTGGATGAGGTGACGGTCCAAAATGAGCTCACGAGAAAAAGAAATAATCACTTACATGAAAACACAGAGACTGACATCGGCAGGGTAGGAACCGACGTCAACAGAATAGAAATCGATGTCGGCAATACAAAGACTGATGTTGGCAGGACAGGGACCGACGTTGGTCAGGAAGAACCAGCGTCGACCAGTAACAGGTTTGGAGATGACCGAGGTTAGTCACTGTCAGAGAATTTGGGCAGACAACATGTTGTGAACGAGTCTCAGATGCCCATCAGGAGCTTAGAAAGGGTAAGTAAGCCTCCAATTTGATATTCCCCTTCATTATTCTATTTATTGCTAACCGATGGTGGAGAACCAGAGTGTTTTGAAGAAGCATTACAGGTGGAGTCCAAGAGTCAGTGGGAGCGTGGCATGGTTGAGGAAATGGAGTCCTTGAAAGAGAACCAAACATGGGATTTGGTTGAGTTGCCAGCTGGTAAGAGGACACTAAAGAACAGATGGACTTATAGGTTGAAGGAAGGTGAGAATGGACAAATGAGATATAAGGCCAGGTTGGTAGTGAAAGGATTTGCACAAAAGCCAAGTATTGATTTTGGTGAGATTTTTTCTCCTATTGTTAAAATGACTTCTATATGGATTATACTATCTTTAGTTGCTATTAAGGATTTGCATCTTGAGCAGCTTGATGTTAAGACATCATTTCTTCATGGAGATTTGGATGAGGAAATATATATGGAATAGCTAGAAGGATTTGAGGTCAAAGGTAAGGAGAAGTTAGTGTGCAGATTGAAGAAAAACTTGTATGGCCTCAAGCAAGCTCCTAGACAGTGGTATTTGAGATTTGATAGGTTTATGACTGAGCATGGCTATATTAGGTGTCAATCTAACCATTGTGTGTATTTTAAGAGATTGGATAATGGTAGATATATTATTTTGTTGTTGTATGTAGATGATATGTTGGTTGCAGGATCACACATGCAGGATATCTTTGAGCTTAAGGTGAAATTAGCTCAAACATTTTCCATGAAGGATTTGGGAGCAGCAAAAAAAAACCTTGGCATGAGCATTAAGAGAGACAGGAAAAATCACAGGTTGATTTTGTCTCAAGAGGATTATGTGAACAAGGTGTTGAAATGGTTCAATATGCAGGATGTAAAACCGGTAAGCACACCTTTGGCTGGACATTTTAAGTTGAGTAAAGGAGTACATGAGTAAATTTCCATATTCTTCCGCAGTAGGGAGTTTAATGTATGCAATGGTGTGTACTAGACCGGATATTGCCCAAGCAGTGGGAGTTGTAAGTAAGTATATGGCCAATCCAGGGAAGGAACATTAGAAAGTAGTTCAGTGGATCCTTAGATATCTGAGAGGAACCAGAAGTAGGCATTTGTGCTATGGAGGTTTAGATACTTCTCTACATGGTTATGTAGATTCAGATATGGCAGGTGATTTAGATGGCAGGAGGAGCACCACAAGATATGTTTTCACTGTTGGTGGAACGGTGGTTAGCTGGATATCAAAGTTGCAGAAGGTTGTTGCCTTGTCAACTACAGAAGTAGAGTATATTGCAGCCACAGAGGCTAGCAAAGAGATGATATGGATGACATGGTTCATGGAAGAGCTTGGAAAGGAGCAAGAGAGTTGCAAACTATACAGTGATAGTCAGAGTGCCATTCATTTGGCTAAGAATTCAGCCTTTCATTCAAGAATAAAGCATATACAACTTAGGTACCACTTCATAAGACAGGTATTGAAGGATGGTGATTTGAAACTAGAGAAAATCCATACAGATAAGAATCCTGCTGATATGTTAACCAAGCTGGTTATAAAGGAGAAGTTGAATCTTCATTCAACTTCTGTTGGTCTTCATGATTGAGTTGAAGATGAAGGAGCTAGAAGATGTTGCTGTACAGGTACTGGTGTAGCTATTTATCTCCAAGTGGGAGATTGTTAAGGTGTGGAGCCTAAAAGCTTCACCAAGGAGTGCATTACCAAAGTTGCAAGTTTACACAATCACCAGCATCAGTCAGGAGTGACCGACGTTAGTCAGGAGCAGTTGAAGAGACACTGACATTGGCAGGGATCGGCCAACATCAGTTACCTGTGCATCCAGAAAGCTATTTTTTAGGATAGAACTGAGTGTTTGCATGATGAGATTAATTTGTAGTCTTAAGTCCGCGTCTCTATTATTAGCAAGACTATTTTTAGAGCCCTTGTTCAAGAGGCTTAACTATTGGTTGTAAGTGCATACTCAAGTTTCCTAATTCTATATGTAGAATTAGATCTTCTTAGCTCATTGTAGAAGTGTATTGAATGTTGAAAGAATAGTACAGAATTGTATAGGTGAATCATTCTAGGTTGTTAGAGTTGATTGTACTTGAGAGAGAGAGCTCTTAAGGGAAAGAGATCTAGACAGAGATCTATACATCTGAGAGAGGTGTGGAAGAAAGAAGTTTCTTCAGTTGTATTCCTTCTGTAAAGAGTTTAATACAAGTTTTCAAGGTGGTTTCTTGTATCTCTTGTTCTTTGTTATTTATCATTCTAGTTACTTATCTATCTGATTTAATTCTGCGGTTTATTGCTTTCATAAGTGTAATCAATAGTTACATGAAGATTACAATAAATAATACCATCTTAGAGACTAATCTAAATTTAACCTACACCATCACAACATTAGTCTTCCTTAAAAATATGTATAAATATGATCTAGTATAGCAAGTATATCTCAAGGTCACACAAATCTCTTTTATCAGCTAAAATAGACTTTTAGTGTTAAGCTAGATCTTGAGCAGAAAACTAAAATCAAAATATTATTCAGTCTTCCATCTAGTCCCAAAAAAAGTAAACACTCACAAGGTGGTTTAATAGTAAGTCAAGATCTTGTCCTCTCATAGCATTTTATTCTCTTTTAAGTAGTTTTTCAAACCATGGTAGTATCATGGGGTAATGTAATCAATCCACTATATCTTACGAAATTGCATGAACTTATAAAAGGTTCATAAAAAATTTCTAAAAAAAATAGGCAATGGTAAGAAACATCCAGATGAACATATTGCATCTTTATTTGTAGCATGTGGAGTTTTAGGGTTAAAAATATGAATACATCTCAATTATATTATTCACATAAACTCTTCAAAATGGAGAAATTTATTGATTATACCACCTCCTTCCAAGGTCCATCACTATTTGGGATAGCATGACAACTAAGATTGAAAGTAGATTAAAACATGTAGAAGACACACATGCATTACTTGTAGATATTAGTCAAATAAAAAAAGAATCCCATGAAACCATGGAATATGTTTTCACCAAATTCAATAATCTACTCGATAATATACTAGTGAGAGCTAGGCCAATGATAGAAAAAATATTTCTTTATAAACTTATAATTTATAGAAGTGAGTTATCAATTAAGGAGATTTAAAGCAGTTGATTTGGATATAACTCAAATGTTAATCATTTATGTATAATATGACTTGATAGTGGCTAGTAAAATTTATCAAAAGAAAAAATCATAGATGAAAAAGACAAATGCTAAATGGATACTATCAATTAAATCCTCTTATAATCTAGTAAAATCCAAGGTAGTTGTCACATCTAAATCTAATAAAGTTGAACCCTTATATATTTCCCTTTTGCTTAAGATATGAAAATTAAGAAATTTATCATTGATACTAGAGCTTCTGATAACATGATGCCTATTATATTTTCACATGCCCGTGGTTTGACTTGCATAAAGACCTTTAACTATTATTAATCCATGGAATCAATGAAGGTACTGCTAATTGGTCAAATTAAAGATTCTCACATTTTTGTAACCTCTTTTCCTCTTAAAAGGATCAATATTATTATATTGGTAGTGTATATTCCATCTTCTTATGGCATCTTGTTGTGATTTTTTTTATAAATAACTTAGTAGTTAAATTCAGCTAGATATTTCTCATGTAATTATACCTATAACAGGAGTCAACAAATCATTATAACATGAGTTCAATACTAAATAATATATGGAAAAGTAGATAACCCTAGAGAAGACATTATATATGAATATTCAATAATACATAATTATCTATTCATGAAAGAGGAGGATTTAAAAATTCTTAAAGTGATGAAAAATGATCCTAATGATATATAGACACTTAAATTTTATGACATTTATTCCTCAACTAGTGTAGGAGTGAAATTCATTCTTATATCTCCAAACAAGGAAAATTTTCAATTCTCATATAAGTTTTATTTGAATGCACCAATAACATTGTAGATTATGAAGCTTTGCTACTTGGTCTACAAGTTATCAAGAAAATTGGAATCAAGAATCTGAGAATTCTAAGAGATGTATAACTAATTGTCAAATAGATAAAAGGCTAATGTTAGGTGAAAAATGTCTTCCTCAAGCACTACAAAAACAAAGTTTGGTATAATATAAAATATTTTGAAGCATTTTTATATAATAACTATCCTAGGAGAAATTAATGCCAAAGTAGATTCCATCATAATGTCTACTTATTTATCAATCCACATAAAAATAATGGAAAAAAAATACATGATTGAACTAGTACATAGGCCCAATGTACCAGTCAACTCAAAAAAATTGAATGTTTTCAATAAGAACTAACAAATTATAATGTTTTCTTTAAAAGGTCAATTTTTTTATAAATCTCAACACAAAATTAGAAGGAAGACATTGATAAGGAATAATACAAATAAGGAGTTATTAAACTCAAATGAAACAAGATTCCTAGGGTTTTGGTTTCCCTAGAGGAACTATTTAACAAACATGATAGGTTTATCAAAAGCAAAATGTTGAAATATTCTCTCAATTGAGTAGATTATAAAAATGTTAACATCAATTCTGAAGAACAACCTATATTAGTGATCATTGGAATGTGTTTATCCCATGAAGGGAGAATAAAAAATATCACTTTACTTCATAAATATATTGAAATTCTCATGTATTCATATGTAAACCTAAAATATTTCTAACCAAAGGAAAAGCAACACATAATTGCACTCAATCCTAATGCTAAGCCTTTTAATAATAAATTGAGATAATACAATCCAAAAATAATAGGGATAATTTTTGAATAAATTTAGAAAATGTAATTTTTGAATAAATTTAAAAAATGTTGAATGCTTTAAGTAACATTCATATTCATCATTCAACATGGGTTGCTAATATTGTACCAGTTTATAAGAAGAATTTACAAATAAAGATCTATGTATATTTATGGAACTTGAACCATGCATTCTTAAAAGACAACTATCCCCTACCCATCATGGATCAAGTTTTAAAAGTAGTTACAAGTTCATAAATTCTCTCCATGCTAAATGGTTTCATAGGATAAAAATCGGTAGAGATCGATAGACAATATCAACACAAGACTGCATTCATAACTCCTTGGGGTACATTCACATATCATATAATTCCATTTGGTTTGATCAATGTAAGTGACACATTACAAATAACCATGGACCTTAATTTCAAAGATATGAATAATAAGATAATTGTGGTATATTAGGATTATTTAGTATTATTTTAAAATAAAAGAGAAGATTACTATGAACATCTTGATAAAGTGATAAAAAAATTACATCTTCACAAAATTTCTCTCAACCTTAATAATTTCATTTTGGGGTGACTAAATGGAAACTCCTTGGGCACATTATTTTGAAATAAGAAATAAATTTTGAATTAAAAAGTGTTGAATCAATCCAAAAATTATCTTTCCTAACCATCAAGCTAGGTGTACACTTTTTTTTTAGGAAAGTGAACTTTATAAGAATATTTGTTCTTTATTTTTCATAACTTACCAAGCATATTACAAAAATGGTGAAAATAAAACCTTATTTCAAATGGAACATTGAGGGTAAATAAGGTTTTCAAAATATTAAATATTCCAATGAACACACAACTACCTTGGTATATCTAGATTTCAATAAGTAATTTGTTATCTACAATTATTCCTTAGTCCATACCCCTTCAACCATTTTGATTCAAAATAAAAATTAATCTATTGAATTATTGATTGCCTTCACGAGATGCAGACTCAAAGTTTATGAGTTGAAATATTATCTATAGGGAAAACATTCATAAGCCACTGTGAAGGCTATGAAAATTTTTATGTAATATATCCTTCATTAAATATGTATTTTGATGGTTCTAGATATTACAATGAAGTATATTTTAACTCAATAAGAACTAGGTTCAAAATGAGGAAATTGAATAATAATAGTTCAAGAATATTACTTGGATACAAAACCCACCAAGTTATTTTGGGGAAAAGGTTTTTGGTAGCTTATGGTATAATATAAAACTACTCCAAAACATCTTTTAACAAGTCTAGATTATCATAATAAATAAAAATCACCTTTGGTTCTATTTGTGGATTCTATAGATGAATGGTTTTCATACATTTTTTCATTTTTGACAAATGGATAATGCAAACTTAATATAAATTCTAAACAATGCAGAATTATCAAATTGAAGGCTAGGAAATATGTGATCTAGGATGGAAAATTGTTTAATAAAATATTTATGGATTCTTTCTCGTATGTGTTGATAAATAAAAATAGAAAAATCTTCTAGAAACTTTTCATGCTCAGGCCTATAGTGGTAATTTTTATGCTCTAGTGATAACATATAAAATCTTGAGAACCCATTACTATTATCCTATGATTTTAAAATATTATTATGAATGGGTGAGGAAGTTTTAAGCCTTATATCAATTCATTTGATGACTAAATATTATATATATTTTTAGATACTAAACCTAAATACTTAGTATTTACACACTACAATTTGACAAGTATAGCTCAAAGTCGTATCCTTTATTTTCATATATATGCTTAACTTATTTACCTCTTAGTATAATCCTTAGTTATTTTGATGACCTAGGCCTTATACACTATGCAAACTGATATAAACTAGCTTGATATCCTTTACTACTAGTTCTAGACCTAATACTATTTTCTAACTATTCAGACACATGCATCAAACCTAGACTCTTGTGTAAATGTAAGTGTCCTACCCCAACAAAAGTATCTAATTCAAAAAAATATATAAAAATTAAAAAGTGACCATTATATATGGGTTAGCCTAAGTATTTTAAATATGGATACACATTAGTAGGGATATATATATATATATATATATATATATATATATATATATATATATATATATATATATATATATATAATGGAAAAATGGTGTAAATATACTCGATGTATGTAGTGATCTCTCATGTACTTTGAAAATATAGCTTAGGGGTTACTTTGGGGAAATTTTAGACTTGATGTGGGGTGTACGTATTTATATTTTGTAGATATCATTAGAGTATATATAAATATAATGGTTTTAAAAACTTTTTCTTGTATGCTCTTGGTAACTTGATATGACTTGTGGATGATTTTAAATGATAGGGTGGCCATGTATGTAATTCAAAAAATATATAAAAATTAAAAAGTGACCATTATATATGGGTTAGCCTAAGTATTTTAAATATGGATACACATCAGTAGGGATATATATATATATATATATATATATATATATATATATATATATATATATATATATATATATATATATATATATATATATATATATATATATATCCCTACTGATGTGTATCCATATTTAAAATACTTAGGCTAACCCATATATAATGGTCACTTTTTAATTTTTATATATTTTTTGAATTACATACATGGCCACCCTATCATTTAAAATCATCCACAAGTCATATCAAGATACCAAGAGGATACAAGAAAAAGTTTTTAAAACCATTATATTTATATATACTCTAATGATATCTACAAAATATAAATACGTACACCCCACATCAAGTCTAAAATTTCCCCAAAGTAACCCCTAAGCTATATTTTCAAAGTACATGAGAGATCACTACATACATCGAGTATATTTACACCATTTTTTCATACACTCCAATAGATAAGGGAGAACTACATAACTTTGAGGCAAACTTTAGAGTAGTGTCTATGTAGGAATCACTCATTGGTAGAGGGATATTTAGGGTTAGCTCAACACCATAATCCCATTAACCCATTTTTTATAAATGTCACTATAAATATTAAGAATTAGGGTTTTATCATTTCATGAGGAGTGATAGTCCATGACCTATATTTGAATTCACTAGAGTGAAGGTGATGACAAACCCAAAACCATCCAAGTGGTTGCATAATTCTCCAATAGGTATTACATAGAAAACTCTTACATCTAATTTAGATAGTATAATCGATGCTAACATCTAAGGGTGAAGCTCATGTCTATGGGTCCAAAGGCACTCAATCTAGAATTTGGGGACTTTTCCATAGTACTCATCTATAATACTTCCTACATGTTCTAGATCAATAACTTTGTTAGCATTAAAACTAATTAAGTATATTTTTTGTTTGTCATTTCCATATCTATCATAGTTGTACTTTCTATTTTTATCTTATCTCAATTTAATAAATTCAACATATATTGTATCTGATTTTAGCATGTAATTGGTTTGTTGTAGATTTAATTATCACCTTTGTGCATTTTAATTTATATATTATTAACCCTATATACCCAAGTAGGATCCACATCCAAAAAATCATAAAATATTTTGGTGAACCCATCCTTTGTTTGTTGAACCAAAACCCTAGTTTGTATATTAGGGTTTTATCCTTAATCAAAAGTTTAATTTTGATTTTTTTATTTATTTTTATGGGTATAGATTAAATCATTCTTATTTATCTTGTTTTTCTAGGCATTGTGCTTGATTTCTTTATGATTATATTCAAATTTATGGATGTCCTTAGGCAAGGTCCTTTAAATCCCCATCCTTTGGATAGTTTATTTAATGTTAATTATGATCAATAAATTGCATATTATAATCTTATGGAATATAAAAATCATTACAAATATACTTTTATTACTTATAGTTATGATAATGAAAAAACTAATAATGAAAATTCAAGTTTAATTCATTATGTTGAAAGTAACACATCTTCATATGGTTCTGAGTATGACCTTGAATGTGAATATGAGGATCCTCATTATCTTACTTATATTTACAATATAAAAAGACCTAAAAATGTAAAATTGTTCCTTTTATTGAATATGATATAATAGATATGAATATTAGCATTCAAGATTATGAAGATGTTTTATGCATAAATTCTCAAGATGAATCTAAAATTGAATGTTCTACTTATTTTTCACATGATGTAAATGTTGAAAAGGATGAGTGTATGTTTTCTTTCCAAAATAATTATAGTTTTGAAAATATCTTTCTTTATTTGGATCACTCAAGTGAAAATAGTGAAACTATTTCTCATTCTCCTATGGTATGTCACAAAAATTTAAGCAATGTTTCACTTTGTAATGATAATGATATCAACCTTCTTGTTGTTAAAAATGTATAGAATTATAATTTATAAATGGGTATTCCTTATTACAAAACCATGTAATGATCTTATTTTAGAGGGTGATAAATAATATAGCATTCTTATGTTTTGTATGAATGGTACTTTACAACTGCTAAGCAAAACTTCAACTTATTTACCAATATATACTTGTGATATACTATATAAAATGAATACCATGGGAGATCTTCAATAACAAGTGAATACCCTAAATTTATAAGGTTATTCTCATGAGGGTAGCTTTGAGGAGAATTTATTAGATAATCAACCTCTTTATTTGGTTTTTTTTTAATATCCACATCCTTCAAACTTTATCTCACCTAAGTTATCCTCCTTCAATGGTTAAGGAGATATTGGTACACCTTTGAAATAATATATACATTATTTTGAAAATTGGGCTAAGGATGGATTCATGATATTAAAATATTTCCTTCAAACTTTAGTTTAAGAGTCTATTTATTGGTTGTATAGTCTCCCAAATGGTTCTTTATCCACATTTTAAAAACTTAAAGTTGTGTTATTATCAAGTTTTGATTGATATGCCTTACCTAAGTTACCATTTAAACATTTTAAAATTTTTACACAAAATGAGAATGAGTCTATTCAAGACAATGCCATCATATTTAAGGATATATCATATTCCTTACAGTATACCCCATCAAATTTTGAAGTACAATTTATATTTAGTCAAGGTATTCTTTATCCACTTATAAAAAGAGTATTGGACAAGCAATTTGTTTCATTTAAAACTTTATATTGGGATGTGGATAAATATGTATGTGATTTAATGAATAAAAAAATGAATTACCCATTTTTCCACCTAAAGGCAAAAATGGTACAAACATTCTTACAAATCAAGTAAATAAACTAAGAAGGGTCAGAAACAACTTTAAAAACCCTCCTTAACACCAACAGTGCACCCCAAAGAACAAATAGAAAATGTATTTAAAAAATTAAAGGAAAATACTTATATAATACCTCCTATAGTAAAACTATATGGCTCTACAAAAAGGCAACCACTTCAGTTTGATTGGTACCAAGATATACCACATGATATATTACATATGTTATTGGATAAGTAGATGATAAATATTCCTCCTAACTCTCATTATCCACCACATAGATTTAAAAAGGTAAAAGGATAATACTTTTGAACCTACCATTATACAAATGGGCACTGAGATAATGATTATTTTTTTCTGGATCAAAAGATCACGTTTAGCTGATTAGGAAATTATTGCATTTCAAAAATAAATATTTGGACCTATTTCATATACTTATTCTAGAAGATATTCTAAGAGAGTTGAGACATTACATGCTACTCCTTTTTAAGGAAAACATGGTACATAACCCTTAGATTTATATAACCATTAGTAAAATTCATATTCCTAGTATACCCCCTACCAGGGTTGATCTCTCAACCATTTATCCTACTAAGCAACCATAGGTTACAAAAAATCTCAATACAGGGACACATGGAGGAGGCATTCATACATGGCATATTTGGGTACCTAAACTCACACAAATAGATATAATTTGTGTGTGTGTGTGTGTGTGTGTGTGTGTGTGTGTGTGTGTGTGTGTGTGTGTGTGTGTGTGTGTGTGTGTGTGTGTGTGTGTATGTATATATATATATATATATGTATGTATGTATGTATATGTATATGTATATGTATATGTATGTATGTATATACATACATACATATATACATATATATATATATATATGTGTGTGTGTGTGTGTGCGCCATTGATAGTGGTAAAAACAAAATGAGAGGTTCCATTACCAAAAGATCATTATAGTTGATATTTCTTGTTTCTAACCAATTTTAATTACATATGGTGAATGCCTCATTATTTTAAATTTATAACTTTTATTAAATTGAGATATTTTATACCACTTAGAAATTTATCATATCCAAATATTCATTACACAAATAAATATATTACACATCCATTTGAGAAAGAGAGGTTTATACCTAAGCATTTAATCATCAAACCTACTAAGGATAATCTACCACAAAAGGGTAAGCAACACTCAATCACCTTTACTAGGTATCCAGTACTTGAGAGACCTTTGCATCAGAGACACATAGTGGGTTCCATGGAATCCTCATCTACTACACACCATACTATTATAAATAGCACCTAAATATGTTCCTACTATTTTGATTCTAAATAAACCACAAAATATATGGAAATGGGTTCCAAAAACCCCTATTACTTATATTTTAGCTTCATGACCCTTTCTTCCTATTATATGCACATAAAGCATCATAGATATTATAGTGATATATATTACACTTGTACATGATCCTTATTAGTACTACTAGTTTCTTACATTAGGTTTTAAATTGTTAGATACTTATGACCATCCTTTTGATGAGATTATAGGATGATATATTCTCTTTATATATTCCAAAAATACAAAAATACAAAAAAAAAAAAGAATCCAAAAATATCTTTGACATCTATATATTTTATTGGCTCCTCAACATCTATGTGTTAGTTACCTATTGATTGATATCATATCAATTATTTATACATATGTTTCATCATTATATTTGAGTTTGATACAAACATACATAGATATATTATTTATGCACTTATGGGTGTTGGGATTTCCCTCTACTTATGTTACCAAGATGTTTGGGGAATTCACCATTTTTAATCACCATGCTTACATGTTATATCATTTTATGGTCATTTTATATTATCATGTTTGAGATATTATTTACTTTCACATGCCTTTATCCATTATTATATCTTATATAAGGTAATTTATATGCTACTTCCTTAACATTTTCTTTTAACACATTTTATAAATGGGATACTATGATATGTTTATGTTAGTTGCTTATGATTTCCTTTATTCACTTCCTTGAGTGTCTTGTCTTGCTTGTTTGAGAATTTGAATATGATCCATTATTTTTTACCCTCATTAATTTTTTTTATTCTTGTAAATTTCAATATGTCAATCTTTTTTTTTTGTACATTTTACTAAGTCATGTCCCTTATAATATGCAACATTTGAACATGTCCCTTGTTTGTGGTCTCATTGGACTATTATCTTTTGATTTAGTTTTGAGTGTTATTATTTGTGTGCTTAATTTCTTATTGATCTTGTATTATTACTCTCTATATGTTTCCATGATATTTATCATGAATCTTAGTCCTTTATGTGATCACATTATGGTGCTTACATAATACATTTACCTAGACATGTTTTGTTATATTCTACATGGTTTAGTCACATTATATGGATATATTCTCCTTTTGAGGTGAGTTAAATACCAATTATATTATTTCTTCATCTCAAAATGGGGGGGGGGGGGATATCAAGGGGCCATTTCATGGAGACATCGATTCCACACATTCAAATTTTTATATATCAATGGGGGCATGTCATGGATACATGGCTTTCACACATTCATAGTTTCATATATTAGCAGAGGTATTTCTTGAAGAGATAGCCTACACAAATTCAAATTTTGATATATCAGTGGGGGAATGTCATAAATGCATGGATTCCACACATTCCTAGGTTTATATTGAGTGGGGCATGTTTTGGAAATATGTTCTCCATTATTACTCAAATACAACATACTCAAATTATAATGGGGGCATGTTTTGGAAACATATCCTTCCCATTGACACTTATAACATTTTTAAAAAATTTCCATATTTAATTGGGGAATGTTATGGTAACATGTCACCCACATTTTTTGAAATTAATAAATTGGCCAAAGTACATAGTTATATGATTTAGATACACATTTGTGGTAAAATTCTATACATTGGTATCATTGTTATACATAGTTACAACATGAGACATATTTAAGGTGAATATGTTATGCACTATGTGTCTAATATTAAAAAATCAAAATTAGATTCATAATTCAAAACACTTCTATGTAATTTCATCACCCACAAGGATGGACTTTTATGAATTGCATTGAGCCAATATACTATAGTAGTCTGTTCTCTTTTTGGTATGGTTGAGGTGATTAAATCATCCAAAATTTCCAAATTTATACTTTAGACTTGATTACATCATCCAACCTCACCATATATATAGTATGGGTTGACTTTGGTCATCCATGCTTGCCAAGTTATAAGTATGATTAGGTTGCGTAGTTGATCTAATATCAATTTTTTGGTGGTAGCTCACCTCTTTCTCCAAGGTTGGGGTCATATGTCCTCTAATATTTATTTGTATATGTACTTTCTATATTTATATATTTTTCTTAATAATAGTTCTATGTTCCTAATAATACATTTGTTTAAATCAAAGTTCTAATAGGTGAGGTGGTTACATTGATACATAGGTGTACACATAAATTTTTCTTTTTCAATTGCAATCAATTTAAAATGCTTTCAATTTCATATTTTATGCATTTGTTATATACTATAACATGCTCTTGGTTTTATATTTGAGTCACTAACAAATAATTCAATAATCACTCAAGTGTCAAATTCCTCAAGCAAAGCCAAAGTATGTTTACACACCAAGGTATTCATCTCCTTTAACTAGAAATTTTTATTTTTATTTCATTAATATATTAAATGAGGGGAAATGTAAGTACTAAATCTGAATACTTAGCATATCAAAAATTTAATTTGATAAGTATATCTCAAAGCTTCATCCTTAATTATTATACATGTCTATTCTATTATCTGATATCAATCTATGATTAACTACTTTATGTGTTAATCTAATCCTTTGTTATTATGATGACCTATTTCTTATCCACTATGAAAAATATTATAAACATAATTAATAATATTCACTACTAGTTCTAGACTAGCATTTTTATGTATGTCTATAAATACATGGTAACCCTATCATTTCAAATCATTTACAACTCATATCAAGATACTAAAATAATATAAGAATTTTGTTCTAAAACCATTATAATTATACCTACTCTACAAATCTCTACAAAATATAAATAGGTACATCCCACAATAGGTTTGAAAGTTCCCCAAGGCATCCCTTGAGCTATATTTATGAAAGTGTATGAAAGATCACTGCATACATCTAATATATTGGCACCATTATTTCACACGCTCCCACGCAGAGGAGAGAACTACATAATTTTGAGGCCATATTCAGATTAGTGTCTATATAGGTATCAATCATTGACAGAGGGGTCTTTGGGGTTAGATCAACACCATGATCCCACTAACCCATTTTTTCAAAGGTCATTATGAAAATGAAGAACTAAGGTTTTACCATTTCATGAAGAGTGATAGGCCATGACCCAAATATAAATACACCAGAGTGAAGGTGAAGATGAACCAAAAAGCATCTAGGTGGTCACATCCTTTTATAGAAGGTATTCTATACATGAAATTTACATTTGATTTAGATAATAACATCGACATTAACATCCAAGCTTATCACTAGAGTCTATGGATCTAGAAGAACTCAATCAAAAATTTTGTGACTATTATAAAATCCTTTTCTAGTATGGTTCCTACATGTTCCAGATCCAAAATTATGTTAGCATTATAACCATAAAATTACATTATTTATTTATCATTTCCATGTATAACATAGTAGTACTTTATATTTTTAGCCTATCTTAGTTTAATAAATTCAACATATATTGTATCTAAGCTTAGAATTTTATTATTTTGTTATAGATATAATTATCACCCTTGTGCATTATCATTTATATATTCTTAACTTTGTCTACAAAAGTATAATTCACATCTAAAAAATCATAAAACACTTTTCCCCTCAATCATGTGTTGATAGATGAGCCTTTCTAGTAGTGGGGGTTATATTTTATAGGAATAATGAACCCTTATTCAAGTGTTCATCACACTTATGTTGTTATCATTAAAAATTATTTTACCAAGTGCATAGAGGATATCCCAATCAAATATAAAACTTCTCAAGTCGTATGCAATTTTATTAAGGAAAACATCATGGTAAGATATGGTGTTCCACAAAATATTGCAACTAATAATCCATCAAATTTATTTTTTAAATAATTGGTTGGATTTTTTTATGGTTATGGTATTTAATTATATCATTTTCCTAATTATTCCCCATAAGCAAATTTCTAAGAAGAATCAATTAATAATAATCTCATTATCATCATTCATAATTTATTTTATGAAAATCAAAGGAACTGGCATAAAAAATTATATGACACAATATAGACAAATCGCATCACACCTAATAATGATATTGGAATGTATCCATTTCAATTATTGTACAATATTGATGCATTAAATCCCATAACACTTGAATTTACTATAATGCAGTTAGTAAAATTCATTGAGAATCAAAATTTTGAAAGTTCACTAGATAATATAATTCTATATTTGAACAAGATTGAATAAGATAAAACACAAGTTGTGAAAAAAATTATGGAACATCAAGACCATGTTACAATTATCTTTGAAAAAAAGGAAAAAAAAGATATCTCCAAGTTGGGTATATATTATTAATATGGGAAAAGTAAAGATAACCAAAAGGGATTCATGGTAAATTAGGCTCTCTATGCATGGGTTATTTTAGAATAAGACATTCTTATGGAGACAATACTCTATATTTGGACTATTGAGATGGTACACATATCCCATTACCCTAAAGTGGGAAATTCTTGAAGCATTACTTCAAATGAGATTAGTTGGCTAGTGGTCCTCAACCATGTACATAGGTGAATTTAGGATTTTATTTATTATTAATTCTCATTCTTTTTTTCCTTTCCTTAATTTGGATTTCTCTTTTTTTTCCCATTCCTTCCTTTTTATTCTCTCTTTCCTCTTGAATTTCCAAAGTCTTGTTGTGAAAATTATATCGATAAGTGATTTGCCTTTGTAACCCAATATAAAAGGTAAGAGATTTGGCCTGATAATGCATTTTCATGTCTCATACAATTGAGATTATCAAATTATCTATCAGTTAACTAGATCTATGAAAATGAAGATTTGCAAGTTTGATCTATGTTTTAAATAGTCCATGTCCTCAAATATATCTAAGTACTATACTCAAAATTTCACACACAAAATTTTAGCACACCTATAATGAAATTTTCACACCAATCATTTAAAAAACCCTTTGGAGACCTCGTCAACACAATTGATCACTTATGATTAATGTCTTGGGTCCCACCAAGATAAGTTTCCAAAAAACATTATATGCACACAAATATGATAATGTGTGCACTGATAATGATGCTAGTGTATCCTAGTGATACACCAATGGTACCAATCCAAGTCTACGTCAAATGATCATGTTGTTGTTGAAACTCAAATTATTGTTACAAAAATTATTTTCACTAATGCAATGAATATTCTTACTGATATAACACTTAACTCTCTAAGTTATGTTTCAATATCATGCCTCTCATTCCCTCTCATTTTCTTGGTCTCATGGAGGTTATTAAAATATTTTTTCATTAATTTTATTAAAGAATCAATAAATTAATAAAAGATATTTAATTAATTTTCCCTTTAATAATTATTAAAAATGATTATTATTAAAAAGGGAAAAAAAAATTTGCATGAAAATGTGTAAATAAATGATTTTTTTTAATGATGCAATATTTTTCAAACTAATTTGAAAAATAGAATAAATGATAATTTCTTTTGCATGCTCACACAGGGAATTTGAATAAGTTTTCCAAAAAAATGGAAGAAGATGGAAAAGCGAAACTTGACCTCCCTTTATTTATTCCCCACATTCATTCCTCCATCATCTTAAGGCACATATTTTACATAGAGTAAATTGTTATTTTTGGAAAATAAATAAATAAAAAGTTGAATAAACAATAGGAAAAATAACAGAAAATCACAAAACAACCATTTTAGATGGAGTCAAAGAAGTCATGAAGAAGATGTGAAGAAGTGAATAAATAATAAATAACTATGAGAATATGTGAAGAAGTGAATAAATAATAAATAAATATGAGAAGCCATGAAGAAGTGAATAAATACATGTTGAATCCATAAATAATTATAAGATATCATTCAAGGCCATAAAATTACTTCAAGAGCTTTCAAAACAAAAAAATATGCATGCATCCATATTTTCAACAAGACTCAAATATTTCACTATGGAATCTCATTTCAAGAGTTAATAATAAATTTCAATGGGTTTTCAAAAGTACATTCCATTCTTGGAAAAATTTAAGGTGGTTTTCAAATTTTATAAGGTAGTTTTGAAGATTTCATGCAATAAAATCAATAGTTTTAAAAACAAGCAAGAAGCAATTTTGTGAAGACTCCTATCTCTTTTTCAAGCTTTAATGTCCTAGCTCTTTTTCAATCTTCAATGGCTCATTCAATACTACATCATCATACTTGAAGCTTATAGATCATAATATTATGCATGAATTCATATTTTTTAACATTCTCAAAATCACCAAGTATGGCGTCTAACTTTAAGAGCTCCAAGTAAATATTGAATTATTATAAGAAGTTACACATCTTTTATAATTTTCAAAGAAGCCTCCAAAATTACAACGTGTTTTTCAAGAAATCCAATGTGGTTGTTAAATAAATTAAATATAATCTCATATAACTCCAAGACATTTTTCATTAACTCCAAGCTAATCTTAAATAAATTCAAAGGTATTTTCAATAAATTCAAGAACTATTTTTCAAATAAAAAGAATAATCATTGTCAAGAAACAAATAGTTCAAAGTGTCTGATAATAGTAACCATGAGTCTAAGGAAAACCAGCAAGTGTTTGAGGAATTTCAAAAAGATCTAGATGATCCTGCTCAGGACCCTGATCCGATTAATGAAAAGGAAAATCTAGTTCAGGTTGCTAACCAAATATTGGATATGGGAGCTCAAGTAAAGGAAGTAAGTAACAAAAAAGAAAGCCCTACTAAAACAAAGGAACAAAAAAGAATGGAAATGGAGGACTACATTGAAAAAGTTGGAAGTAGTCCTAAAAATAACACAGAAGGTTGGAGGGAGAAAAGGTAGAATGACAAACCTACTAGAGTGGCCAATTGCAAAGCTGATGCTACTTTACAATTTGATTTATGGACGTATAAGGAGATAATGGAAATCAATAGGAAAATGGAAACAATGGAGGGTAAATAGGAGGCAGTTTGGAACAAAATCAATAATATGGAAAATCAGTTGAGGGACATTCCCATAAAACTCAAATATTATGAGAACAACCTAAGGGAACTCATAAAGGAAAGCAGATTAAAGATGGAGGAGGCAACCTCTAGTATTTGTGCTACTGCTGTTAACATAGGAAAAAGAGCAAATGAGGAAATCAAAACTTTGGAGGGGCCTAGGAAGAGAACTAGACAAAGCTCAAGAAAGAAAGCTATGCAAGAGGGATCTACACATGCGACTATTGACATCCAGGACACTGTTGCGAAAGGTAAGGAAGTAGTGAAGATGATATTAGAACTAGAAGAATAGTTCCTGGCTCTTTTAGTAGGTTCTCCTAGTTGGTTGTGTTTTTTGGTCTTGGTACCTAGTTTTTTGAAATTTTACTATGGAGTTTCTAGGTCTCTGTAAAACCTGGGGTTTATCTTTGGTTGTTCGCTTGTTAGCTTCAAGTCTTTGTTTCTTTGTTTCGTTACTTCAGTGAAGTAAGCTTAAGGCTTGCCTATGGATGTTAATGTTTTATCTTTATCCTTTTGTTCAGGGTTTCGGGGTCCCTTCAAAACCTATTTTTACCTTAATCTAAAACAAATAGTTCAAAGTTTCCCAATAAAGTCTTAAAATAATTTCCAAGAATTATTTTTCAATAAATATTTGTTAACTCATAGTTTAAAAAAGAGGATCAATGAATTTTTAAAATTATAGATCAATTTTCAAGAATTTGAAAATAATTTTCAAGAAGTGGTTTCAAGAATGTCAAAGTGGTTTATCCACTTCAAGGTGATTTCAATAAAATCAATAAAGGCCAAGCTAATTTTCAATAAATTTAAAAAAATCTCCAAAATTCAATTAAAATTCCAATGTTCTTGTAGCTTTTGAGTGTTTTTAATATTTATTTTTAAATAACTCAAAAATACATTTAAAGGTAGTTTTTATAAATTAAACCTAGTTTCCAAGATATTTTCTACAAATCCATTTTTTAAATAAAAAATTTCTTGATTACACAAAAATTATCTTGGTAAAAGTTGTAACTATAGACTTTAACTTGACACCTTGTTTTCCCTCTTTTCAACTCATCCTTCTCTAAGAAACTTGTAGTTTATAGCTATTTCACTTTATTTATATTTTCCCATCTTTTTTAATGTATGAATCAACACATACAAACTTAAAATATTAATTTCAAAGCATAAAAATAATTTCCATGTTGGATTTAAAATATTATCTCATCATGGACACAAACCTCAGACATGTCAATATGCAGTACTTCTATGAAAAAAATAGATCTAAGGGAAAAAACATATTCATGAGGTGAATTTAAAACTTCAAAGATGTAGATTTTACTATTGTAGTAGAGTTCCAAAAATTATTATTACACTTGTGGAACATTATAATTTCAAAAAGAGAGGAGCATTCAATTCCAAAAATGAGTTAGTTCTCTTGATTAGTCCATAATAAATTGAAGACACTTTTGGAATCCTAGACTATGAAAAGCAAATTGAGATCAACAAAGAGTTTTGTCAAAATATATGGGATGAGGATCCATTTAAATTATCTAAATTCACTAATTGAATTTATATTGTCATAAAATGAGCCAATGTCAAGATATTTACTAAGAATTATAAAGGAGTGACTATTTCCAAGAAGTGGCTGACATAAACACTCTCCTCAACTGAGTGTTTAGAATCCCATCAACACATTACTTCCATTCATGAATGTGGGATTTGAAATGTGTTATCCTTAATAAAAAAAATCCTTAATTTATTTAAAATCATAAGTAATTTTATGCATTAAAAAATATTGAATGTGATAAAGACATGTCATTTCTACATGACTTTTTTCTTCGTATACAATGTAGCTAGAATAAAATTTATAGGCCTAAAGACTATAAAGGTCATAGATCTAGGAATAAAAAAACTATATAACTTCTATCTCATATCAAAATCAAATCTAATGTGAAAAATTTTAGGCAATTCAATGATGGGTTCCTCTTTCACATGATGAGGATGCTACAAAATTATCCTAATAAGATAGTATCAATGCAATAAGTGGATATAATTACTAAGGGGGTTGGTTTATCCAATTCCATACTTTATCATACATCAAAGTTAGAGGATTTTCCATATAAATTTATAAATTAGGTAAGTGGAAAATGGGCTCCAATGTATCTATGTCAATAGATGGTGTCAATAAACCATTTCTTGGGAGAAAATCATAATACTAGTGTTCATTTCCTGATTTCAATTGGGTAGTATAAATGTCCATCTCACAAAACTAAATTATTGACACTGAAATGGATGTGGTGAACCTTTTATCATTAATTATAAGATGGGAATTTTACATCAGTTGTTCCATTAAAGGTATTTTGGGATAAAAGTACAAGTATTAATCATAAATTAAATACTATTAGGTGTTGAGGGCAACATATCCCATTCTTGAAAAATGAGGACTGTTATGTTAAAATTGTGTATAGTTATACTTTAAAATTACAAATCCATTTTATCATAACATAATTAACATGTTTTCACATTATTAATATTTGAATATCATCCACACCATGTTCTAATTGGTCTACTTTTTCATGTATCTAGTTTAACCTTGTCTAAAGTTTGCTAATTTTGGATCTTCTTATTTCAAGTTATAGGTCTAAAAAATGTCCATTAGAGGTATAAAATATCTAGATCTCATAATTTTAATGATTTTATCTTAATATAACCTTTTACTATCCTTTGGTATATTAAAATTGAAATTAAATCCATGTTCAAGCTTCTTAAAACCCTCATTCAGAAACCCTAACTTATACCCCTCATTCGAATTCAAATTTGGAAGGAATAAAATTACGTGAATTTTTTTTAATATGATAAGGAATTAGTTAAATTTTATACTAAGGCTTAGTCATGTTTTTCAACACAACCAAAACTTAGTCTAAAAATCATATACTAGGTCTCTTTTATATCCTGAGCACTTTGTCCCCTTTTATTTTAATATGATCTAACATTTTATATGTAGGGTCCTTTTCATATGTTATTAACTTAGATCAATGTCTTAGTCTTAATAATTATTCATGTTTACTAACACAAAAAAGACCTTAGTCTTAAGAATTTATCTTATGTCTTATATGTCTTTGAACACTAACTTAAGTTGTGTACTTGTTTGCAAGATCAAAAACCTACATTTAATCAGGCAAAGTTGATCAAACAGAGTGAGATGAGCTTGATATGCCTAAGACTTTAACCCATGGGACCAATCCCACTCAGATCCATGGATTGAGATTGATGATATATGTTAACACAGATGATAAATATCTAATAGAGTGAGATCAACATGGATATAAATGGGTTATTTTTTTTATTATAATGTAAACTTAGCCTAAGTTTTACCCTGAGGTTTTTATTCTATTTATCAATACAATAAAACCTTAGGATAAAACTTATGTTATGACCAGGGTTTATTTTAAGAGGCCATATCCCAAACACCCTTATATTAATTTAAGTGAATTTGATTAATATCTTTGGTGATTTTTTATGTTTGAAATGTTCTTTAAATTGCTATTCCACCACATAGATTCAAGTATCGAATAGATTACAAATTATTTTTGACATATAGACCTTAAATTACAAATAAGGTATTTCTAAGTAAAACAAGGTATTTATAAGCCAATAACTCTTATTTTAATATGGTTCAATTATTTTTGAGATATTAAACAATTGTAGTAGAGCTGAATGGATTTTCCCTCAATAAATCTGAATGGCTTTGCTAATGGGAGAGACCATTCTTTTCAAATGAGTTACACGTGTGACTGATCTACCATGAATGTTGTGTAATTAAGACTAGTATTTTCATATGATTTGTAGGTGAGGATATTCTAATACCATGTTTATTCCCTTAGGAGTTACGCCTTAGGCTTTAGTTCTCTAGAATCCATCTAGAGCATACGAGCTCACCAAAAAACCATTCAAAAATATAAAACCCTTGGTGACATAAAATTTTAACTATTGCATGGGTTCAATCTTTATATCCCCTATGGTTTAATATTTTTTAAAGTGGACCATTTTTTTTGGCTAGTTCATATGTTTTCATATACATTCTAAAGCTATCCAAATTCCAGTAGATCCATGACATGGTTGTTAGAGATAGCTTTACTAGTTCCTAATTAAAAGATGCACATGTAAGGTTTTATTTGTACATTTAATGTTTATCTTTCAAGGTTTTATATTTTGGTTTCCTTATTCTTTTTCTAGTTTGATAGCATCATTCGATACTATCATTTAGTGTTATCACTTAGCCATGTCATTTGGCCATGTTTTTTGGTGTGGTCATTTGGCTATGCTATTTAATTGATTAGGTTTTAGAAATGTTTTGTTATTTCATATCAAGATCAAGGGTTGGAAAGTCAACCCTCAAATAATATATATCCCTAAAATTTTTGCAATCAGATCCTGTCTGATGACCCTAAAAATCATCAAAACCAAAATCTAAAAATAAGAATATTTGTAAATTAATGAATATTTGTCGCTAAAAAAATCTTGGTTATGACTTTAATTATCCAAAGGATCTTCATTTTATTATGTTTTAAGGACCTATGTTAAAGACATAGGTTATAAGTTGGTCTAAATTATAAATGGTCCCAAGCTCACTTAATCCCTTTATTATTATAGGATCCAATGATGTCCAACTATGTATATCATAATCAATGACCTATATTTGCTCAAGCAAGATCAATCAAATGATGCATATTGAATCCAAGTTTCTATAGGACCCACTATGTTTTATAGGACTTGAATTTGATTGTTTCTCACCCATCATTTGACATATATGAGGTCATTATTGATGTCTATGAGAACATAAAATTTTAGTACCTATGGCTAATCATGAGAGATTAAATTTGACATTGGTGTAAATTTCATTGATGTTCATGTGATCATTATTGATGTTCGTGAGACCATCAAAATTTAAACTGAAGAACCAATCTCACTTAGATAATTAAACATGTTTGTATTCATGTTATAAGATCAATGGAATCTCATTTGGAAAATAAACATGCTTATGGTTTTGTATCTCAATATTGAAATTGATATTTCATCAACCTTTGACATATCATAGACTAAATAAAATTGTGTGGGAATAATTATAAACATCATAGACTTAGCTTAAATGTTATCCTAATATTCAGTCATGTTTTTAAACATTTGACCAAACCTCAGTCTAAAATATTATGCTTGGTCCTTATATATCCCATCATCTTTCGGTCTATTTTACTGGCTACATATTACTAATGTAGGGTCATATTATTATAAGACATAGCCTAGATATTTTACCCTAAATTTTTATCATGTTTATTAATATGATAAAACCTTAGGCTAAAAACCTTACATTGAGTCCCTCTTATTATTTGGGATCCCATTTTTATTATGATCCAAACCTATCTTAAATTTTTCACCTTAATGTTCATTTTATGTCTATTAACATGAAATAATACCATAGTCTAAAGTATCTATTCTAAGTTCTTTATATGTCTTGATACAAACTTAAACATTATGCATCTTTGCAAGATCTATGGATCACATTCACTTGAATGAGATTGATCCGATGGAGCGAGGTCCAGTCAATATTTCAATAGAACCTCCAAGATGGTGAGAAGGTGACAAGTTTCATGGGTATGACCTAAGAACAACAAGAAGCCAATGGTGGTCCATCCCATAGATCATAATCAACATCCCATGTCTAACTAGATAAAGTTATTTGAATGGAGTGAGATGAAGATAAATTTTTTTAAAAATATCAAGCGACCCATAGTAATGACACTTGTCATAAACATAGAAAACATAGTAAAGGTTGCTAATATCATTCAAATATTAGGATCAAGATCAATGAGTCACATTTATTTATGTAAGAAGATCTAATGGTGCAAAATAAAAGGTATATTTTAAATGACAATGGTCATGTTTTTAAATAATAATGAATAATCTACTATGAAGAGTGTCATGTCGACTCCATGGTGACACCACATGGGTAGAAAGTGATAAAACTAGAGATTTTGTGGGCTCAAAAAAATAAAGGTATAAATGCCAAGGTCCAAATCAAATCTAAAACACAAATGCACTCAAGTGAAAAATTCATCACTATTAAATCTTAAGAAAAACCTATACAAGAACCCTAAGGTCTAAAAAATCACTAATTCGATCTCAAATTGACCATAGTCAAGCCTAAAAGATCCAAATTATTACTTGAGCAAGTGAAAATTGATCCAAAGGTGAATTATAGACCACTTGTGAATAATTCAAAAGAAATCATAGTCATGGTAGATAGAAAAAAACATAGAGATGACATATAACTCTATTTGACCATGGATTAAAAAAGGAGTCTTAAAAAATACTAAATTTGATGTTATAGCCTTGAACACAAGAGATAAAAATTGGTCCAATATTTTCTAGACCATTAAGGAGCTACCAATCATTATAAAAGAGCATGAAATAATTACATTAGTCAGCCAAAGATACTATGCCTTAGTCATCATTCAAATGAAAAGTCTTCACTTTGTGATAGAAAAGACAAAGGTACTACATTGCATCAATGTTATTGCTCCTATTTTTAAGGATTGAGAAATTGATCAAGACATGATAGTATATGAGCATAGTTTTCAAAGAATTGCTTATATGTCCTTTATTATCTTCAAGAATTACTACAAGCTACCCAAGCCTTAGGTGGATTTACCCACAATAAGAGAATGGTCCAAGTAGTCTATGACATCAGTGGAAGGATCCCAATCACCCAATTTAGGTTTACTATTAGGATGATTATGACATTATTGAATAGATTGTTTGGATGGCCTTCCACCACCTATGTCAACAAAATTTGTGTCCCTTTTATGTATTTCATTGTTGAGAAAGGACTTACTCCCCCTCTTCAAGAGATGATCAATATTTTATTGAAGCAAAAATCATCTACAATAAATAAGAAAACTAACAACCATTTCTATATGATCTATTATCTTTTGGATGCCTTGCTAGCCACTACCAAAATCCCCAGCATAAAAGAATGGTCACCTAATGGGAGATAAATAGTCTCCCAATATTATTACAAATTGAATATATTCAAGTATAGGGACCATATTTAGTTCATATGTGACTGTATATAACCAGCCTTAGTTAAATCCATTATAAGGATCCCTATGATGATGGTCAGTGCTTTGATCAAGAAGTATGTTGAGCTCATTGGGGACATTTGGATATATCCAGATTGTACTATAATTTGAATAAAAGTAATAATGAGCCAAATCCTTTGGTTACCAGTCCATATACCCATAAAGCTAGTAGAGAAATCGGTATCATACCAAATTTTCCATAGCATAGATAACATGTGTAAAAATGAAAGGAAAGGACTGCTTGACTCCTTTCATTTAACTATTTATAGGATTGTGTTCCAAAATTGGGACCATGTAGAGACCATCTCCAAGCATAGGTCCTCATTCAATTTATAGATTAATGAAATGAGATAATGGGACCCCTATGAAAGGGTTGAAAAACATTTGAAAGCCAGGAAGATCAACATGACTTATGAACATCACCCTAATGTCTATGATTTAATTTACATCTGAACTTCCTCATTCACATAAGTCTTGGAAACATTAAGGAATCATAAAATCAAGATCAAAGACAGACTACTAAGAGAGTAAAATCCAAGTGAGGATATATGATAGATGGGGGTTATGTACTATCATTTGTTACCAGGACCATCTTTTGGACCTCCTATGTAGCCATAGACAAAGACACAACAACCCAAAGCACAACCTGCACAAGGGATAAATGAAAAGAGATAGAGGAGAGGAGACCCATTGAAGTAGCATCATATTCAACACTACTTGAATAAATAGATTCACAAGTTGAAGAAATTAACATAATTACATTGGACCCTGAGGAGAGAATATAAGATGCCCTAAAGGTACTGGCTAGTGCCTACAAGTTAGATGAATAAGAAGTACAAATGAAGTAACCTTAGCCCCAAATTAAGGAGTAAGTAGAGAAATAAAATCATAATAAAGTATATTTAGACTTAGTTCTTATTGCAATCCAACATAAAAATAAAGCTAAACTAGCTCTAGTTCAAGTAGAAGGGAAGAAGCTAAAGTTGAATTTCACTCAACCTTAGAGTAAAATTAAATTTTTAAGTGATCATAATCTAATTTATGGCCCCTCCATTTCTAAGTATTTAATATATGCCAAGTTAAAAAAGGTTCCAACCATGCACCACCATTGGGCTAGTACAAAGTCTATTAACATACATGTGCATGATGAACTCATGCCATGGATTATGGCATTGTAACAATAGGAGAAATAAAGACATATGGCTACCCTTGGAGATTCAGGTGGAACATATATGTATGTTATTAGAACTTCAAGTGGAGCACAAGTTGAGATCCCTACTCCTTAAGTGATAGAATCATTAGTAGGAGTTCAATTCAACCCAAAGAATGTCATCATGGAGAGATTAATTGAGATTAAAGCCATGGTTGAAGGTGAATAGTTCACCTTTCAGACTATTAAACATTTTGTTGGTCTAATTCTAGTGGGAGGGGAAAATCCAAGATAAGACAAGATGTTTGAGTATAATATCCTTGAAGTGGCCTAGGCTCAAAATGATCAGTTGTAAACAATGATCAAGGGCATATTCCAAAAAAATAATAATTTAAAAGAGTAATATTTTATCAATTCATGAGGATAGATTAGATAATTTTGAGGACACCATGTCTAACCTATTCAACTCTTTAAAGGTAGTCAAGACTAGACAATGAGAAATAGAGAAGCAAACCTCTAAAGCAATAGGCCAAGTTGGCCAATGGAAAGTTACAAGTATTCAAGTGAATGAGTTGATTAAGGGTTTGTCCAAGAATCTAGTCCTAAATTTTATAAATATCATCAAGGCACATTTGAATATGGCTATGGCCATATTGGTTGATAAGATTGAGGCCCTAGACAACTGGTCCAAAAGAATGGAAGACCTTTCCATAGACTTAAAGAAGCTATAAAATGGAATGTCTCATATTTAAGATAGATTGATAAAGGATCCCACAACCCTTAGCTCACTGGGTCTCATAAATGATGAAGAGTTTAAACACATGACCTTTTAGCTCATGCAAGAAGTAAGAAACTAGGGGAAAAACTAGATAACAGATGGAAATAGGAAACTCTTGCACTTACTCCTATCATCCAAGGAAAAAATTGGAGATGTCAGGGGAATCAAACAATAGATAAATAAGATTGAAAAGAAACTTAAATACCTAGAGGATCATGGAAAGGATATTTCCTTAAAGCTAGTGGTGAATCTTTAGTTTATCAGTGAGCAACATTATAGATTAAAGATCCTTCAATAGAAATAAGAGGTATAATCAACATAGGGTCTGTCAAGTTAGTTAGGAATATTATTTTATATAACTTTTTAATATTTTGAAAGTATAATATTAATTTATAAAGGCACATGAAATTTGTAAAAGTGCATTGCCTATAGGTCATTTCATTTGGAAAAGTCTAGTGTATTCTAGAAACTTTATAGAAAGGATAGTTCTCCTTACACTTGTACACTTGTAATATGATATGACTAACTGATATATTTCCTTATCATTATATAAAATGGAGTATTACCATTTTTAAAAAAGGAGGGAGTTTTTGAGCTAAAAAATAGTGTAAACTTTGATCAACTAATTCAAGAAAATAATTTTGAAAAGATTTTCTCATTTTGTTTGTGTGAATTGTTATATGGTTTCTCTCTCTCTCTTGTCTATTCTGAATTCTAGATTTGAATAGTTCTTGTAGACTCTTCATGTGTAACTTTTAATTAATAATTTTTAACTTGTGATTATGCCAGGATGATTGAAGGTTATCTAGTTTACCTCATTTTATTTTCTCTACATTCATAGATGTACATAAGATATCTATTTATTGTGGATTAAAATCCATCATTTATTATTTTTTAGAAGTTTATTTTTGTTTTAGCTCCTCAACACCTTTTGGTAGTTCTCATTTTAGCCTCGCCTTTTCTTGGGGACCCTTTTTGAATTTTTGCCTAAATATTGGCCTCCATCTACTTCTTCCACATGGTAGCCTGATGCGCTTTAAATCCTTTTCCTTCTGGGTCAGACTTCTAAGTAACACTATTATCTAGTCAATAAACAAATAGGGCCCATTGAGTAGTTTATTTGGTGAATGCATGGTTCCCTTGCACTAAATTTTTTTAAAAAAATGCCTAGCTTCCTCTAGGAGGAGTGATAAATTTATACATGATACCCCTACACTCAAACTTGCCAAAGAAGTACCCAACTTTATTAGATAAGTGCCTTCTCAACACGCATCATCCCCACACTTATCCAAGAGTAATTTTTGTATGTTAAGATTAGAATTAGTGCCATTGACTTGATAATTTTAAAAGGGATCCACTATTTGATTAGAGATAAGCCTATCTACGTGGTATCATTATAGCCCTCCTAAGCATTATAGCCTTAAAAAGGTAGAGTGGCTACACAATATCTAAGATCAAGAGGATAATTGTACTCATGATCATGAGTTCCTCTTTCAATTGTAATGTCATCATCATTGGCATGAGTGATAGGTTTTATAGGTTTCATCCTCAAAAGAGGCCATCTCACCTATATATTTTAGGCTCTTTCCTTTTATAAAGGGTTAATTACCATTTTTATTATATTACTTATTCTTTATACCATCATTCACAATACAATAAGAGTAATAGCAGTTAACATTTTTCATCTTTGACCTTAATAGGTGTCCCTCACAAGTGTGACTAGATGATTTATATGTTCTTTTAAGGCCATTCATATTCATTTTTCCATCTAAAAATGAAGAGGATGTGATATTTTATGTCAATTTACATGGTAAATTATCTTTGTATGTTATCTCTTTTTTTTGTTTCTATAGTATCAATCTTTTCTTTAATTATAGATCTTAATTCTTGCTTTATGATCCTTTATGGTATTTGGTGTTTAAGTGTTTAATTTATTTTATGAAATTATAGTCTAAGTGTTTTAAATAACTTAGTGAATCACCTTATTTAGGTTTATTTACATTTATCTCTCCCTTTTTCACCCCCAACATGGAATGAAGAATTGGCATCTAAGATTCTAGAGGTTATTTTATAAACCACACTCAATCCCACATCTATAAATCTTCTCATAGGAGACTGTTTAACCTATAGTGAGAATTTTAGGAATCAATAGTTTTTATTTTTTATCACACTCGATGGGATAGATCTAATAGTCTGATCAACTAGGAGACCAATTTTATGCACCAAAGTCCTATAACAAGGTCACAAATAGTAAATAATCTTAGCCTACTAACACCACCTCTAGGAGATCCAACTCACCAAAGGACCACATGGTCTAACACTACTTAGTAATAATAAATGGCTATTCAAATCCCACTGAATAATTTCATATTGTGAAATAGTGGTAACCCACTTATCCTACTAACAACACTAGCTACATGGGACCCCATTCCTATTAATGCCTTAAATGTGCTTCCCAAGTTATTAGGAGAGGATTCAAGACCACAATAGAACATCTCTAAGATGTTACAAATGTGTGCACTATTCACTATGTCACTATGCATAATATAGCCTTAATGTTACTAGTAGTATATTCTAAAGGATGGGCTCTTGATTGGTATTGATCTTTTCTAACTAACTCCATCAACACCTAGGATGATTTTGTCAAAAAATTCTTTGAATTATTCAATGATAAATTAGATTGGTTGTCCCTCCTATAAAAAATCATAACCATTAAGAGAGCTTGTAATAATCCATCATCAACTTCAACACCAAGTTTAAAAAAACTTGGTAAAGGATCCCAATAGTGGTGTGACCACATATAGGCATAACTATTAGATTCTAACTCAAGGCCTTTAATTTAGAAATTTCATTTATGATACAATTGCTTGGGGGATAGACATTATCATATGCTTATGATCTGGGAGTAAGGGATGAGAAAAATTTGATAGATGCAAGAAATCTACCTCCATGACCATCAATGCTAATATTCTTAGAGATATCAATACCCCCACAAGAAGAAGCCCCATGTACCTAAATAACCCCATTGTCTATGTATGTGTATCTACCTACTTAGGCAATCACATCTACAAAATCCTCCCTAGCCATAAAGATGAATGATATGAAGAGTATCTTATGTAACTTTTCCAATGATATTACCAACATCAAAAGATAGAAAGTTATGCCTCTAAATCTCCCTTTAAATAACTAACAAGAAAGGAGAACACCATATCAAAAATCTAGTACTAATAGAGGCAAGGGCCAAAACGTCAAGATTTTAATCATAAAATGCCAAAACCATTAGACACAACCCATGAACCAAATGGTTGTATTATTAGACCCTTTACATATGGTAGTGCCTAATGTAAATAGAGAGCTAGTTTTTGGCCAACATAACTTGGTAGATGACTCTAATTCATGTCACTTACCTTGCAATGACGCTCATAGACCTTGAAACTCTCCAAGGGGTAACTTATAATATAAATTTATCAAACAATGATGATATGGGAATGCCCCTAATTCAACCTACACATACTAGTCTTTGAGGATTGATAATATAATCTTAATGGAAAAAATGCAAGGGATGTCCTTGGAACAACAAAAATAAATATCCTTAGAAAATGCACTATTATCCTAGGTTGAGAATGAAGATGTAGTCTAAATGAGTGAATTTATCATGTACAAAGCCCCATAGGTTCAATAGAACTACTATACTCATTCAAAAAATGTTAGATGAAATCCTCAAAGTTGCCATAAGGCTAAAATTAACCTTTGAGAAAGGCCCAACACCTCAGCCCTTACCTTTGATTTACCTAAATTAGAGCGAGGTGGTGTAGAGTAAAGCAAAAGATCCTAGGGTCTCACCTCAAGGGTCACACAACATGTTGGAGTAATTGAAGAGGGTCCTAGCTAGTGTCTCCCTTTATGATGTCTTGTCAATTCCTAAGTAGAAGTCTCTATTAAAATAATCCTTAGGGAAAAAAGGAAATCTTGCACAAGGATAGTTGAATACATAACCCAAAAGGATAAAGGGGAAGGAAATAACACAAGTGCACAACCCCATATTCCCTCCAAATTCATCAATATCAAATAGGGCATAAGAAAATAAAAACATACCCCATTATATCTAATACTAATTATGGGAAAGAAATTATTGCACAACTCCATGATCTATTTAGGCACCAACATGATAGTGATGCCTAAATAAATAATAGATGCACTATAATTTAAGTATGAGCCATTAAATAAAGGAGTGATGTAGTTGCATAGGAATAAGGTCTAATCATTAAGGATCATAAGGTCTCTTCCCCTCATGTTATTCTCTTGACCTAGTATTACTATATTGTAGCACATTGTAGTGATAGACATCCCACTTGTCTTTGGGATATGTTTGTCAAGAGACTTCACCACCAAAATAGGCAAGAAATTATCATTGGGATTATCCCATCTGATCTTGAAGACCAATCATGGTTCAAATTTGAAAGTGTTATCTAAACCACTTTACTCAAAGAACATATTAGATGAAGCTATGATGAACTTTAAAGAAATGTATACATCTTTATCAATAACTGAGACATACTACATGGAGATGCTCATGGGAGAAGAAGTAACAAATTATAGAGTTTTAGAGGAGGCCCTTGGCAATGAGATCATTTATAAGGACCCATTTATGAACTTTGATGCCACCATCCTTAGAACCTACATCATCCATGATGAAGATTAGTCCATTTTTCAAGTTGTAAAGAGGAAAGGAGATCATAATGTAGGGATTGAATATGAGTTCATATTCTAGAATCTATATTTAGATGGTGTGAAATTCAAGATCAACTTTAGAGTTGATATCCAACTAACATCTCCTTCTATAAAAGGGAACCTTTGAGTGGTTTTTTTCTTTCTATGATAAATATAAATGTGTCTTGGCATGGACTTATGATGAATTGAAGGAATATGACCGTAAGGTCATTCAACACACTATAGACTTGGTGGAAAGAGCCAAACTAATTTGATAGAAATATAGGTTAATAAACCCAAAGATTGAATCCCTAATAGCCCAAGAGCTCATGAAACTCATTGATTCTAAGATTATATACCCAATTAAGTATTTGACTTTAGTGTCTAACATAGTTCTTATGTAAAATAAGAGTGGAGAGATCTGATTGTGCATGGATTTTTGGGACCTTAATAAGTCATCTTTGTAGGACCATTACCCATTTTTCTATATATAGAAAAAAATTCAAATAGTAATAGGTGTGGAGATATTTTCTCTACTAGATGGATTCTCTAGGTACAACTAGATATGGGTAAACAAAGAAGACCATCATAAAAACACCTTCACCATAAAGTGGTAGACCTTTACATATGATAATATGCCTTTCAACCTCTCTAATTCTAGGGAGACATTCTAGTGGGCAATGGATGTGAGTTTCAAAGAGATAATTAATAAGATCATCTTCATCTATTTGGATGACCTCACTATGTTTTCTAAGAAGAAGGATGACCACTCGACCATCTAGAGAAGGTTCTAAAAAAGTGTAAGGAATTTGGGGTATCTCTCAAACCCAAGAAATGTATCTTCAGATTCTTTCAAGGAAAGTTTCTTGGGTATGTAGTATACAAATAAGGGATCTCTATTAATCCAAAAATAATAAAGGTCATCTAAGACTTAGCCTTGCTAGAAAATAAGGAGGGAGGGAAATATTTCTATAGAAATATCAATTTCATCAGTAAGTTTATATATGACTTCATAGGATTGGTGAAATCAATAACCTTGATGCTGAAGAAAGACCAAGATTTAAGTGGAATCTTAAGGGAAGAGAATCCTTTGATAAAATCAAGGATGTAATATTTATCATGCATGTACTAGTTAACCCATAATTTTCCATAGAGTTCATTATGTACACCTATGGGAATGATCATAACCTAGTGGTTATGTTAACCTAAAAGGAAGAGGAAGGAAGAAATGAGAACCTGATCATGTTCTACTCAAATACATTACATAGGTATGAAGTAAAATATAATTTTGTATAAAGATAGGATTTTTCCATAGTCAAGGGCCTCAAAAAGATTAGGCACTTTGTCATAGGTAGCAATATTATGGTGTACATGTCACACTCTAGGATTTGTAAATACATCATGGAAGGAGAGATCATAAAAATTTGAGCCAGCTAGATCACCAAGGTCTTAGAGTATGACATTGAGGTGAGGCCAACAAAGGTAATTAGAGGAAGAATAATATTTGAGTATCTATCCCAATGTGTAGACATCCTACTAGAGGAACAAGATTCAATAGAAGTAGCCCTACTCAACCAATTTGATACTGATGGATCTTGGGTGATCAATTGAATCCACTTCATGTAAATTAGCTAGTATCTAGACATCCTTCCCACACATAAAATACATTTATATAGACTCCAAGGGTCTAGTTACATGGTGATATAAGGAGTCTTATTCATAATTAATTTTGATAAAGACCTCATCTAATGTGTCAAAAGAAACCAAGCTGAGAATATTATCTAAGACATGCACTTCACCCCCACAAGTAGTCACTTCTCAATGAAAAACACCATGATAAATATCATACACATGGGATATTATTGGCTGACCATGTTTGTAGACTATCATATGGTAGTAAAAAGATGCTAAAAATGCCAATTCTTTACAGAGAAAAGGAAGAATCTGGTTATGTCATTAAACCCAATTCTGATTAATGAACCCTTTGCATATTAGGGATTAAACTTCATTAAGATGATAAATACCATCTCTATAATTGGTCACAAGTATATTTTAACAACCATCGATTACTTCACATGGTGTACGAAAGTGATCTTACTAAAAGAGGTGGCCAAGAATGTGATTCTTAGCTTTTTGAAATAGCTTATGGCTACATTCAGCCCACTGAATATAATCATCTCCAAAAACACAAAGGCCTTCCTTGGGTCTAAATTTTATAAGTTCATGATCTATAATGGTATCTTCTTAAGGTACAAGGTAATAGGTTGGTGGAGTCAACAAACAAGAATTTCATAAGACTGATCAAGAGGATGGGATTTGAATGGTAAAGGGAGTGCCACATGCATGTAAGAATGAACCTATGGTTAGACTGCATCACTCCCAATTATATCCTAAAAACCTCCCCCTATATGATTTTATATGGGAAAGAGGTAATCATGTTGGTGTCATCAGAAATCCCCATATTATAACTTTTAAAAGATATTGATATTTTTGAAATAGAGAAATGGAGGTTAGTCTCATGAATTTACTTAGCCTCTAAGAAGTGATGGAGTAGGAAAGTAATGCAAAAGTCACCTAGAAACAAATGGTCAAGCAGTGGTTCAAAAAGAAGTCATTAAACTAAAGATTCAAACCTAGGGATTTAGTTCTTAAATATGATCAGAGTGCTGCAAAGTTAGGCCAACATGTAAAGTTTGATCTTCTTTAGAGGGAAGCATTTCAAATAATTAGTAGTAGGTATGGGAATGCTTTTGAGTTAGAAGATGAAGATAGAAATGTATTGGAGATCCTAGTTAATGGGATCTATTTGAAACATTTTAACTAAATTACCTACTTCCCTCTTACACATAATTTGCTAGTTTCCTTTATTATTTATGTATTTCCTTCCCTTTTATTGTTTCCCTTAGTTTGTTTCCCTTTTCATATTTTTCCTTTAAATAAGTGTCATTGGAACAAGTGGTTTGTCTAGTTACTATGCGTCCTCACCTAAGTCTTCCCAAATCTTCCAAAAAACATTCTTTGAAAGATGTTTATCTACCCGCCTCACCTATAATTAATGTCAAATTCTCCATTTTATGTGATTCACCATAATGATCACTGTAAATATCTTATGAATGGATCTTCAAGTGTGTACACCACCCTTATCATTTATGTGGTTCCTAATTTCAAATTTCCCATAATGAGCCTACCTAGTACGCATCAGTGTATAAGTACCCTCACCTCATATAAGCCAAACACTTGAAGCATTGAAAACCTTGAGAGCATTAAGCAATTAAATAGAGTATATAAGATCCAATCCTAGAGCTGAAAGAAGTGGTGGGTAGATAATTATTAATTCAATATATTTCATAATATAGAGAGTGGTTTGAGAATAATATTCTTAATAATAAAGCCTTCTACATATTCATCAAGAAGTGAGAAACATCCCACAAAATAGAGAACCTATTTGTCAGGTAGCAAGGGATACCTCAACCCTAAATATGCTATGAGAAAATCCTATGCTTCCTCTACTAATCAACAAAATAATAAAGTACCTAATATCAAGAAGGTGGCCAAGAGGTACTATAGGGACCAAACATTGGTCACTAATTTCATAGATGACATATTTGATCCCAAGCTAGCCAATAATATTAAAATTTTGAGAGAAGGCACCCACACTCAAATGCTAGAAAGGGTTGAGAAGGAAGAATATAATTATTTTGGATGTAAGATGAGATAATTCACATTGGCATAGTATATGGTGCCTTATGCTCATCAATGCCTAGAGATCCTTTCCCTCTACATAAAAATATACCACACTAGTGCTAGCATAATTGCTGACAACACCCATCTGAGGGTAAAAATTAGTGTAGACAACATAAAATAGATGATCTATATCCTAATCAAGCCTAAGGCCAATGTTTGTAACATATAGAGCCTTCAAAGTATCTAGGACTCCCAAGTCCAAGATAAGGCACACTTCCTCTACTTCCTCCTCAAGAGTGACATCATAGAGATGCTACCTCTACCCATCTTCTTGGTGAGATTCTCATATTAATACTTAAAAGATAACCTATCCATTTTGGCCTTCATCTTAGGGATGGACTCTAATGCTGACATCGATGACTTTCAGTTAAGGGCTCTATTCCTCTTGACCATGATGCAAAAGGGATAGGTATTCACGATGGATTTTGTAGAATCCATCACCACCTCCATGAGGGATGAGATAGATACTTTTTTAATGGTGGGTACCTTTTGTTACTCATACTTCCTCTTGTATCTCATTGTATACTAACATTTATAGTTCTTCTCTTCATAACTTAGACTCAACTCCCATGACATGGACATTTCCCCAACATGGTGGACATAGTCATCATGTGGACCCACATTTTGTCTATCATCAGAGACTAATATAAATTCTTGGATCTCTTTATGGTTCTAGTTCTCATCAACATCAATAGAGAATCCCTTACATATAGAATTATGCATGATAAATTTTCATGGCTCACTAGGAGCAGGGTCCCAACCAACTAGTTCTGGGGAGCCCATTTTACATTCACATAAGTACATGGTTTCTAGGGAAAACCCTTATAAATCATACATATTCTAATAGATAGGACCCTTTCCCTATATTTGGATCACCATATCAACATGGTGGACTTAATCTATAGAGTAGGGAAAAATAAGGGTCTTTATGATGTCCCTTTCATAAGATATCGCATCATGTTGGTAAAAAGGTAACAGGGATGCCTACTCATGGACAAGCTAGTATATCTTGGCCTTGATTTAATATATGATAGATGGAACTATGATCTAACCAAATTCATAACATCCTTGAAGACCATTAGAACTCCCAAGCATTACAACTGGCCATATTTAAAATAGGGGAGGTCACCCATAAATCACATCCTCCCAAATTATGTGGATCTAGTGTAGATCTTATTAGATGCCCTCAAATCATGGGAATATTTATATGATTTGGTCCATTTATATGACCCATCTAAAAACTTGTTGAAGGGGATGAAGAATAAGCTCACCTAGTTAGATTAGAATGAAGAAAAAATAGTTGCCTTCATAAAATATACATATGAAGTCATGAAGCCATACTCTAATATTAATATTGAATACATAGATGGGACCTTCAAAATTATTTAGGATGTGCATCATCTAGAGGAGGGATTATCATAATTATAATCCTCCCATAATATAATAATAAGAGGAGGAGAAGGAGAAGAATAAGTGGAAAGAAATGTCATTGGGCAAAGAGTGGGGGTTGCACCACAGTAAGATGCCAAAGTCTTGGAAGTTTAAAATCCTTCCATATGGCCACATCAATATTACCCATACCCCATGGCCACATAGCAGCAAAAAAAACCTCTAGGCACCTTATGACTAGTTCACTCTATTACAAGTCACTCGAGGCACCCAAATCCATCCCTCTACTAGAGCCAACATAGAAGATGATTCATTAGGTGGATCCCCTTATTTCCACCTACACCTCCCTCATTACATCCATATCTTCATCCACCATCTCACTTTAGGTTGAAATAATCTTTACTACCTAAAAAATTACTTCCCTAACCCCACTCTCTTCTTCATCTACTCAACCCACTACCGAACTCTCACCACTTTCTCTTGTGGTCCCAATCTCTTTTTGCATTCCATTTTTGACCCTTCCAACTTCATTATCCACTTCATCTTCCATCATGGTGAAATTTCCATTCACCCCATCCCATGGCCTCCCACATTTATTTCCTTCCACCCTCACTCTCAATTCACTCAACTCCATAGGGACAAGGTCCTCTAATTCACATCAACAAGTAACTATTCCATTCATGCTTCCATAAGGAATCCCCTTCATAGTGGAGAGGATTCAAAAACTAAAGTAGTACCATCAACACATGGACCCAACAAAGAAGGACTACAAGGTTTGAGTGGAGAAGAAAAGGAAAAAGTATGTCAAGGCCCATATATAGACCCACATGCGGTCATTATATAACCCTACATAGTAATCCCTTATGATTGTTCATCTAGACCCTCAAGTAGTCAAGCCCTAAGGATAGATGTAACTAAGGGACTATGATATATAAGCTATTAGCCTCAATATTAGCTAGACAAGACTCACTAATAGGGTCAAGTTGATGGAGGAAATGTAGAAGTTTGTAACCATGGGCTACATCAAGGTGACCTAACAGCTAGAAAAGACTAAGCTAGAACTTACCAAGGTGAAGGATATGGTTAAATATCTCAATTCCAAGGCTAAGGCCAAGGATGTAGATATGAATAAAGCAAGTTCTATCCTTTAGATATATGTCTCTAGTGAGAGATTCTAGGTGGAAGATAACATGTGAATGGTTGAAAAAACTAAGCTACATGAAAGAGATACTAAACTAGCATAGACCCACCAATATCTCTTGGATTCTAATCAAACTTTTCAATAATTATAGTAGTGGGTATAATAGGAATTCTCGATCAAGGACTACAAAATTAAGAAATTAAAGATTGACCTTGCTAGCCAACTATAGTTCATAGAGATCCTCCCTATGGCCCAAAAATTATACAAATCTTACTGGGAGAGAATCAAGACCATGGTTTTAGACCTAAATCTAGCCCTCACCTTCATCATGGACTTATAGAATATGAGCTCATAAATTAGTGTGTTTGTTGATCAGGTCATCACCTTCATGGCTCCCAAGGTCCTAGATTCATATCTCCTCATCCAAAATCTTTATATAACTTTGGAAAAAACACTATAATAAATAGGAGTGGCTAACTGAAGGTAGGTAGTGGCAAAAGTCCATGAGTTTATAGGATACAACAAGGTAGCCAGGAAGTGTAAGGGATTCTTAAATGTCTTAGAGAAAGTTGTCTAAAACAGGTGGGGGAAAACTAAATAACTAGTCTAATTGTGACTCCCCTCCCAATTCTTGGTAGATAAAAACATCCTCCCTAAGGACCAAATCAAACCAATAGTAAAACAAAAGGAAAATGACCAAATCATTTTCATAGCTCTTAGTCAGTCACCTAATGTCTCCAATATGGATAAGATATTGTAGCCATTAACCTAGTTTGGATTCCAAATGATGGAATTTGTTTAGGTTCTGGGAAACATCTCCTTCAAGGAAGTTATTGATCTTAATAGAGATTTTGAGGCTCTCAAAAAGAAAACTCAACCTAAGGATGAAGAGTATAGGTGGCTCTTCAAAAATTGTAGGTTCTTAAGCCTTCCTCCTATTTTGAAATTTCACTTCAAATGTTATATGCACCAAAGTTTTGGTCATTTCATTCATATGTAGATGCCCTTGTGAGTCATTAGAAATTATGGATTAAAATCCATGTTTTGTTATTGTGGAGTAGTTCTTTTTTCATTTTATCTCCTCAGCTCCTTCAGAAGTTTTTTTTCTAACCTCCCCTTTTCTCAGGGCCCCTTTTAAATTTTTTTCCTAAGTATCAGCCTCTAACAATTTATTCCACATAGTAACCTTGAAATATTCAAAGTTTTTTACTTTTGGGTTAGAGTTCCAAGTAGTGTCATCAGCTAGTCTATAAATAAATAGGGCTCACTGAGTAGTTTATTTGGTGAATGTATGGTACCCTCATGCTCAATTTTACAAATAAATGCCTATATTCCTCTAGGAGGAGTGTCAGCATTACACATGGTTCCCATATAGTCAACCTTGAAAAATAGGTACCTAACTTCCCTAAAGAAGTGCCTACTCAACATGCATCATCCCTATGCTTATCTAAGAGCAATTTTGGTCTATCAAGATTTGGAGCAGCTCTATTGGAAAAATAATTTTAAAAGGGACCCATGAGTTGGTTAGAGACAATCCTATCTATGTGGTATCACTACATCCCTCCTAAGCATTTTAGCCTTAATAATATAGAGTGGTCATGCAATATCTAGAATCTAGAGGCTGCCTACACTCATGAGCTTGAGTTCTTCTTTTCTTTGTAATGGTGTCAACATTGGCATGAGTGTTAGGATTTCATAGGGTGTCATCTTCACAAAATGCCATCTTGCCTATATATTCTAGGCTCTTTCCTTTTATAAAGGGCTAGTTACCATTTTGTTTTTATTAGCTATTTTGTGTACCACCATTTATAATAGAATAGGAGTGATAACAGTTAACATTTTTCATTCTTTCACTTTAATAGACATCCCTCACAGGTGTTAGTAGATGATTTGTATGTGCCCTTAAGGACTTGTATATTTTTTTCACCATATAATAGTGAAGAGAATGTGATATTATTTGTCAATTTACATGGGAAATTGTCTTTGTCTATTATCTCTTATCTTTTGCTTCTATAGTATTGATCTTTGATTTCATTATAGATCTTAATTCATGATTTATGTTCCTTTATGGTTTGTAGTGTTTAAGGGTTTTATCTATTTTATGCAATTATATTCTAATTATTTTAAATCTCTTGGTGCATCACCTTAGTTAGTTTTATGTTTAGTTTTAATTACATTTTTCTCTCCCCTTTTTACATCTAACTTTGAATAAAGAGCGAGCTTCTAAAATCCTAGAGGTTGTTTCATAGACCATAATCAGTCCCACATCTGTAAAGCTTCCCATATGATATTTTTTAACCTATAGTGATATTTTTAGGCATCAACACTTATAGGGGTAAATAATTAAAGTAAGTTTGGTTCTTATTTGCATTATTTTTGCATTCTTCAAAAGTTTAACTGATGTGTGTTAAGATTCAAGATTAATTTATTTCATATCATATATTGGTTTTAAGTACTTGCCTAGATAATATTTCAACTTTATTGTGATATCTAGAATAAAAATAAGCAACAACATATTTTCTCTTTGCCCTACCCTTCCTTTTGCTTCTTTTTTAAGTAATTTACTTTAGATTAAAATTTCATTATATATGTCCATATTAGTTTATATTTAGACTTAGTATTGAGCATAATTCATCTTAATTATCATTAATCATCTTATTATTTATAAATATTTATAGGCCACAGTGGCTCCCAACCACCAACTAATATAAATATTGTAAAACAATCATTTGTTCTAACTATATTCCACCATATAAAATAGGATTATCACAACTACAACTCATGCTCTAAACTCTTAGAATTATAAAATGAGAAGTGTTTATTAAACACTTTAAGCATCTTATGATACATATCTAGGCATCAACAGGGTAGGATTTGTAGGTTCTAGAAGGAGGGCCTAATTCTTTATAGATTTATAGTATCTTTGCTGGTTCTTATGAATTCTATTTAAAGACCACTTTACTCTTTGCATATTTGTGTTTATTTTGGCATAATCATGTAAATTTTGGTGATATTCATAGTTTTAGACTAGTCTTTGTGATTATTTAGACAAATATTGACATTCTTTGAAAACATATGTTGGATTATGGTAAAGATAGGTTTAGAATGGTGAACCTGATAGATTTAAGGTTAGTAATAACTATTTTGATCAAAGAATCTTAGATATTTTTCTCAATTGAGTTCATTTGAGCTTAAAACATGTAAATTTTGATATTAATTATGTATTTGGATACATCTTTGAGATGACTTGGTTAAATACTGCCTTCATTTGTCATCTTTTATATGAATATTTGCAAAATTTTCTTATTATACATTTCTATTCATTATTATCTACAAATATAGGAATGATGTATCATATTTCAAATAGGATTCAATATTCTCAAGATGGAATTACCAAGAATTAGAATAAGGTCATGTTCAGAGACTAGGGAACCTTGGCTCAAATTATAAGTCCATTGAATAACTAGGTGGGACAAAAGTAAGTACAAGTTTTCAATTCATTGCCATCTTCACCACTTCAGGATAGTCACATGTTTAACCCCAATCAAGGTATGGCTTGAATGGGTGGCTCTTCTATCAACATGTTGGGTGTGGTACATGATATTCTATATAACCTTGATAAATTTTGCCAACACTTAGTCCTAATAGTATTATAACTATAGAAGAGCATATTAATTCATTCAAAGTTGATTTGAGATTGTTAATGTCACTCATAAAGATGTAGCATGTAGACTATTTCCTTTCACTTTTAAAGATGCTTCATATGAATGGTTTTTAAATTTACTTGAGAATTACATTACAAGTTTAGTTGATTTTAATAATGTCTTCATTGACTAGTTTGGAAAAATTATTAGTCCTTGTGTCTTATGCCAATAATTCACCACAATCAAGAGGGATGCAAATGAACCTATAAGATAATTTAATGCCAGGTTCCAAAAGATGTATAGCTAAACCATAGATCCTTATAAGCTTGACTATTCTTTGTCCTTGGATATCTATAAATATTCCTTATATCTTATGACGTCTATATTTATAAAGATAGTTTTTGGACCCATGAACATATTAGCTTTAGCTTATATTGAGGCTATGATTATTAATGACTAGATGTAGCCCCAATGTCAAATGGATTACTCTATTCCCAACACCAACCCACATTTGTTTACCTTATATATCTTCCCAAATAATAATTAGAACATACCTACCTTGAACCAAATCCTTACTTTAAACCAATTACCCTTAAGTCATGATCATCCTACCAAAAACTTGGGATTCTTGAACACTACTACCAATGGATTTAACCCTAGTGACCAAAAGGCCTTGGTACTAACCACTGGTACTAATAAAAATCATGTTCATCATTTTGAGGCACCTAAAAATGAAAATGACTCTATCTTAAACATGGTCCAAAATTTAAGCAATGATTTTCTTCAGCTGAAGAAATAAGTTGGTAATACTAGAGAGAGCTCAGGTAGGAACATTTATTTCCAAAGGTTTAATAGGCCCTATAACAGGTTTCATAATGATAATTAAAATAATAGTAAGAATAATGAGTCTTTTTCTAATAATAAAAAAATGGATATAAATCATATTAATATTTCTTTACCTAATTATTATAGAGTACATTACACTTATAGGCATGGTGAGATAAATTGCATTGAATTTTGTAAAGCTTTTGAGGCATTTCAAGAAGAATTGGATACATTTGAAGTGGTTCCTAATAAAGATAATGGTGAAAGTACATCATGATCTAAATCTACTGACCAAGCCTTCATGGTGGAGATGTTTGATTTCCCTTTCCAAGAGGATAATGAGCTTGATGATATTCCTAAAGACGTCCATGCTTTTCAATAGTTATTAAAGAATACATACCCTCTAAGGAATAGAGATTAGAAGAAACCTCTACCTACTTCAACACCTCCAAATAACTTCAACACTCCTCCAAATACTACCTTAAATAATAACCTAAAATTTTTAAAGGGAAGTACTTCTAAATAGTATACTGATGCCTTTAATTCTTCTAATAGGATTGGGTATAACATTATGAAAGGCATGAAGAAAATTAAGACTAACATTACATTTCATGAATTGACATAGATCATTGAGCAAAGAGACCTATTATTTGAATCCTTATCTATAAATCTTAGTAGGCCACCCAAAAATGACAACACTAATGATGCTCTATAAAAATTTAAAATAGAATCCCCACCTTTTCTACTTATTGTCATAATGTTTGGTAAGAATTTACATAATTTTTTATTAGATTGTGGTGCATCCACAAACATTATTCCATTAGGTATTTGTAAATAACTTGGCTTGAATCTTGTTAAATTTGATAGAGTTCTTACTCAATTAGATAAGTTTAGAGTCAAAGTAATTGGGGAATTGTAAAATGTTCATATGAAACTTATCTTTTAGCCAAGGGTCCAATAATTTATTGACATCCAATTGGTGGACATATCTGATGCTTATGGGATACTATTAAGTAGAGAGTAGACAAAGGCCTTGAATGGATATATATCCACTAATTATTTGCATTTGTGGTTGCCTTAAAAAGGAGTCCCAAATCATATTATATTAACAAAAGAACCTTAGATGAAGCACATGATCAAAAAATATAATGTTGTGAATCAAAGGGTTAATATGATGGACTCTAATGAGGTTAACATGATGGATTCTAAATTAGCAGTGTATACTCTCAAGACTTCTAAGGTACATATTCATAAGACTTTTTATGCTTTTTGTATAATTTTGAAATTACATTTTGATGGTTCTAGGTGTAAGTCTAGATTTGGAGTGTGAATTATTCTAACCAATCCTATTAGGAAAGAACTAAAACCTACTTATAGACTTTAGTATCCTATAAATAATCTTGTGGAGTATGAATCTTTGATTCTAGGATTGTAATTTAACACTAAACATAAGGTTAAAAAACTCTTGGTTCATAGTGACTTAGAACTTGTAGTCAATTAGGTGAAGAGTACATAATAGTGTAAATTGTCATATCTCAATAGATATAAGTTTAGATTTTAGGATTTATTGGAATCTTTTAATGCATTCAACATTGTTTCCATCTATAGGGAGGAAAACAAGGCTATTGATGAGGTTTCCTTAGTTATAGCCAATCTTATGCCTAATCATGACTCTCAAAACTTTTGCATTGAGTTGGTTCCATGTCCTTTGGTCCTAGATAATGTAAACCATACGAAGGTTTTAAGTGATGACCAAAAAATCTTGAATTTCATGACCAACTCAGGAGTATTTGAGGCCCATTTCATAGATGAGGCTAAAGAGAATACTCTTGAAGAGTATGGTAGATTTGAAAATAAAGTCATTCAACTAAATGATAAAAAAATTCCAAAAGGCATGATTTCCTTAGAGAGGTTATTTGATTATGATAAACTAGTTGAGAACACTAAGATTCCCAAAGTGAGTGGGAAGGATTACAAGGTAGTTGATCTTAAACTTCAAGATCAACCTCAACTAGTTAATATTGGGATAGCATGTAAAAACATCAAAAATAAAAAGGCCAAAGACTTGATGAAAAACTATAAGGACATAATTACATGTTCCTATGATGACTTGAATATTTTTTATCCAAGAGTCATCACCCATAACAAACTATTGAAGGAAAACTATAAACCTTTCAAACAAAAGCAGAGGCATGTCAACCTTGTTTTAGAACCTAGGATTTTCAAAGAAGTCAAAAATTTGTTAGATGCGAAGATTGTATTTCCCATTAGGCATTCTACCTAGGTCAACAATTTGGTCCTAATTAGGAAAATGACTAGTAAAATAAGACTGTGAATTGATTTTAGGAGTCTAAATAAATCATATGAAAAAGAAAAATATCCTTTGCCTTATCTATACCAAGTTATAAAAAGCATTTTTGATTCTACTATGATTTCTTTTCTTGATGGATTTTCAGGGTATAATTAGGTGTTAGTAAATCAAGAGGACAAGATGAAGACTTCTTTAACTACCAAGTGGGGTATGTTTGCTTACAAAATAAGTCCATTTGGGATGTTAAACATAGGGGAAACATTCTAAATATCCATGTATCATTATTTCCAAGGTTTGGTAGGTAAATTCATTATCATATACATGGATGATTTGACTATTTTTTCTAAAAATAGGGAGGACCACATCATGCATTTACAATAGGTATTTGAAAGATGTAGAAGGTATTGGATTTCTCTCAACCAAATGAAAAGTATTTTCTATGTTACTAGGGGAAATTTTTTAGGCCATGTAATTACTAAGGAGGGAATATCTATAGATCTAGATAGAGTAGATGTTATATCCAAGATATAGCCTCTTAATAGTAGGAAAGAACTAAAATCATTATTTGGTAAAATTAACTTTGTAAGAAAGTTTATTTTTGGCTTTGTAAAAATTTTCAAACCATTGAATGATATGCTGAAAAAATATGCCAAAATATCATGGAATGAATAATCCAAGAAGGATTTTAAGGACATCAAGGAGGCAATTAGACAAGCTCCTATTTTAATAAGTTCATATTTCCCAAATATTTTTACATTTTCTCATTTGCTTTTGATCACACTATTGTTGTAGTTTTAAATCAAAACATTGATGGATGTGATTATCCAATTTATTTAATGAACAAAAAATTTAAAAATTCTCAGTTAAATTATTCTTTGATTGATAAGCAAGTATGTGAATTAGTTAAAATAGTAAATAAATTCAGGCACTACATTCTTAAGATTAAGGTGTATGAAATCTAACCAAACCCTGCCACCAAGCTCATGTTAAGTCATAATGAGCTAGGAGAAAGGAGAGGTAAGTGGATGTTTGTGTTACATGAATATGACATTGAACTAAAGAATTCAAAACCCAAGATTTGATTCAATTGATTGCCAATACTAACCCCAAGCTAAATGTCATGTAGGTTAAATAAGAAAGTTTTTAGTCCAATGATTGGTATGATCTAATTGTCCATCTACTAATTAGTATAACATGTCTTACAGGATTAACTAGGGAGCCAAGTAGATCCTTAAGACTTAAGTCATCCCACTACCTGATTAAGGATGGAGTGTTTTACATAAAATTTTTTAAGGCATTTACTTGAGATGTGTATCCAAAGAAGCAACTAAAATCACGAGAAATTTTTATGAGAAGCTAGCATATGGACATATGTATTGAAGGAAAACATCTCAAAAAATCCTTAGAGCTATATATTATTGTCCCAAAATCTTTAAGGATCCCCATAATCATGTAAGGAAATGTCATTCATGTCAAGTCTTTAGAATAAAAAGGCCTAAGATAGTCATGCCACTGTGGCCAATTATGGTAGATAAACCTTTTTATTAGTAGGGAGTATATTTCATGGGGGTAATCAACCTTAATTCATCATAAGTTCATAAATAAATTTTGACTACTACTAACTACTACACCAGATGGACTAAGGTAGTGGCCACTAAGTAGTGCAAGATTGAAGAAGTGACCACCTTTCTAGAAAAAAAATATGTAAAAGGTTTTGAACACTAATGTATCTAATATGTGATAATGGATCATATTTTATATCCATTAAGATGACTAAATGGGCATATGATAATAGTATCACTCTAAATTTCTCATCCAACCATTATCCTCAAGGTAATGGTGTATATGAATAAACCAATAAGAACTTGATGAAAACAATAAAGAAGTATATATTAGATAAGCTTAGAATGTGGAAAAAGATACTAAAATATGCCTTATGGGTAGATATAATAAGGGTTAATTAGTCTCTCAAATCATCACCCTACCTACTAGTATATGGACAAGAACCCATATTCCCCATTACACTCAAGTTGCCAACATACTGGTTCATACAAGAGTACATGGAGGATGATCAAGAATTAGCAAATTCAATGCCATTGGACATTTTTTAGATGGAAGATGCTAGATAATAGGATTTTTTTAATTTTAGTATCCATCAAACCATAATGAAAAGGTGGTTTGACAAGCAATCAAAGATAAAGGTGTTTAGACAAGGAGACTTAGTTATTCCTTAGGACAAGGCATCTGAGCCTAAGGGTAAAAATAAGAAGTTAACACCATTTTGGATAGGTACCTATTAGAATTTTGAGACACTTAAAAATAACACTTTCAAACTAAAGGACCTATAAGGAATTGATTTCATTATGCTCACCAATGGGAAGTTGCTTAAGCACTATTTTTTTCTTCTCCCCCTAGGGTCTTCATGGAGTAAAATATAAGAATAGTTAAAGTTAGTTTAGGTAGGCTAGTTTATTTTATTTTTATTCTTTCCCTCCTATCACTTGCTTGTACATAAATTTGTGTATATTTATTTTCTTTTCTTTTGCCTCCTTTTTCCTTTACTTTTCATTCTATGTGTTCACTTGCTTTAATTCATTCATTGCTTTTAATAGGTCCTTTTAGATATCCCTCATTTCAAATTTCATTCTAATTTCTCAAGAATTCCACATTTTAGGAATTTAGGTATGAACCTAAAGTAAATGTTGATCATGGATCTAAAATATGAGCTTAATGATATATTTTAGAAAAACTAATAAATACCAATAGATAAGTTAACTATTCCATAAGATCTTAATCATTATTTTGATCTAAACTTAGTTTTAAGGATAGTTTCACATATGGGATGGAAGATTAAATTTTTGGAACATATTCATGTTTGCACTTAACAAAAATCCTTTCTTGGGATGAAGGTTGCAACCATAGGTCATTGTTTGAGGATCAAACATTTGACCAAATCCTTAAACCTAGCTAAACTTGGTTCCCAACATTTCCTAGAAAGCTAAAATGGTATAAAAAATACAAAAATAAGAGCTTATTACAAAATCAAAATATTTACAAGTAAAGGTGATTCTAGTAATCTCCATTGGGGACATGGAGGCCTCGTTAGTAGTGGAGCAAGGCTTTGAGTGGAACCAAGGGTATATCTATCAGGGCTATGGATTCTTAACTAGCAACAAAGCAATGCCCAAGCCTTCCCCAACTAAATCATGATTATTAATGGATATATAAATGTGATATAAGTCAATGTTAAAGGTTAAAGACATAAAACATGGAATTTGATCCCTAAATCTCATGACAAACACTAAGTGGAATCAAATAACACACACAACATGGCTATGTTTTTATGTTTGATCCTAATTTTTTAGGTGTAAGGATTGTTTTAAACATAAATTGATCTTGATAAGGATATTAATAAATTGTGATAGATAATTTAGTTGTTTGTCTAAACTAAAGTATCTAAATTTTAACATACTATTATGTTTCCACCAAAATTCACCATTTGTTGAGGGAAACATACCCCATTCTTGAAAAATGAGGACCCTTGTGTTAAAATTATGAAAAATTATATTTTAAATTTGAAATTCCATTTGATAAAAAAATCATTACCATGTTTTAACATTATTATTATTTAAATATAATTCACACCATTTTCTAATTGGTATGCTTTTTCATAGCTCTAGTTTAACCATCTATAAAGTTTGCTAACTTTGGATCTTCTTGTTTTAGGTTATAAGTATAATAGATGTCCATTGGAAGAAACCAATATATAGGTTTCATAAGTTTAATATTTTATCTTAATATAAAATTTTACTATAATTTGGTCTATTTAAATTCAAATTGAATCCATGTTCAAGTTTCCTAAAACACTCATTCAAAAACCCTAGCTTAGACCCCTCATTCAAATTCAAATTTGGTGGGAATAAAATTATGCGAGAAGTGTTTAATATGCTATGGACTTCGTTAAATTTTATACTAAGGCTTATTCATATTTTCCAAGATGACCAAACCTTAATCTAAAAATAATATGCTAGGTCTCTTTTATATCTGATGCCCTTTGTCCCCTTTTATTTTAATATGGTCTAACCTTTTATATGTAGGGTCCTTTTCATATGTTATTAACTTAGATTAATGTCTTAGTCTTAAGGCCCCATTCATGTTTATTAACACAAATAAAACCTTAGTCTTAATACTTTATCCTAAGTCTTATATGTCTCTGAGCCCTAACTTAAACTTTGTACTTATTTTTAGGATCAACAACCCATGTTTAATTAGGTGAAGTTGATCGAATGGAGCAAGATGAGGCTGATATGATTAATAATTTAACCCATGGGACAAATATTATTGGGCTCCACAAATAGATATCAATGATTCATGTTCACACATATTCTAAATATACAATAGAGTGAGATCATCATGGATCAAAAAGGGCCCCTTTTTATTATAACATAGACTTAGCCTATGTTTTACCCTAAGGTTTTTATTTTATTTATCAAAAATATAAAACCTTAGGATAAAACTTATGTTATGAATTCAATTATTTTAAGGGTCTTCATTTTATTATTTTTTAAAGACCTATGTTAAATACTTATGTTATACTTTGGTATAAATTCTAAATGGTTCTAAGCTCACTTAATCCCTTTACGACTATAAGAGCCAATGGCATCCAACTACTTAGATTATAATTGATGACCCATGTTTACTTGGGAGAGATCAATCAACTGAAATGTATTGAATCAATGTTTATATGGGACCCAGTATGTTTTACAAGACTTTAATTTGATGTTCTTGCACCCATCATTTGATGTCTGTGAATCCATCATTGATGTTCGTGAGACCATCATATTTGGGTACTTATAGTTAATTATGAGATCTTAATCTTGACATTCACACAAATGCCATTAACATTCACATGACTATTATTGACATCCATGAGACCATCAAAATTCAATCTCAATAACCAATCTTACTTAGATGAATGAACATGTTTATCTTCATGGTGTAGGATTAATGAAATCTCATTTACAAAATAAATAGGCATAGGGTTCTGTACCTTAATACCAAAATTGATCTTTCATCAACCTTTGACCTATAATATAATAAGTAAAATTACATGAGAACAATTATAAACACCATAGAATTAGCTTAAATGTTATCCTAAGATTGAGTCATGTTTTTAACATTTGATCAAACCTTAGTCTAAAATCTTATGCTTCATCCCTATATATCCCATGATCTTTTGGTCTATTTTATTGGCTCAATATAACTAATGCAAGGTACTATTATTATAATACTTATCCTAGATAATTTACCCTAAAGTTTTATCATGTTTATTAATACGATAAAACCTTAGGTTAAAAACCTTAAATTAAGTCCCTTTTATTATGTAAGGTCCCCTTTTTACTATGATCCAAACCTAAATTAACTATTTTAGCCTAAGGTTAATTTAATCTCTATTAATATGAAATAAAACCATAGTCTAAAGTATTTAGGATAAGTTCTTTATATGTCCTGATATTAAATTAAACATTATGTATCTTTATAGGATCTATGGTTCGTATTCATGTGGACAAGATTGATCTAACAGAGTGAGTTTAAGTCAAGGTTTAAATAGAACCTCAAAGATGGAAACAAGGTGACAAGTGTCATGGGCATGACCAAAGAAAAATAAGAAAGAACTCACAATCATGGTAGCTAGAAAACAACATAGAGAGCACACAAAAATCTATCTGACCATAGATTCAAAAGGGAGAGTCTTCAAAGATACCAAATTTGATGCTATAGCCTTGAACAAAAGAGATAGCAACTGGTCTAATATTTTTTGGACCATTGAGGAGATACCAACCATTATAGAAGAGGATGAAAATATTACATCAATTAGATAGCCATACTATGACATAGTTTCCATTTAAATGACAAGTCTTCACTATGTGATAGCAAAACCAGAGGTAATACATTGCATTGATGTTATTGCTCCTATTTTTAAGGATTGTAAAATTGATCAAGACATGATAGTATATGAGCATTGTTTTAGAATAATTGATTATATCTCCCCTATTTCCTTTGAGAATTAATACAAGCTACCCAAGCCTCAATTGGATTTAACCATAATAAAAAAATGGTTCAATAAGAATGACCTGAAAACTATCTTTACCCCATGTTATATTTAGGAAGCTAAGTAGTCTCTAACCTCAACAGAAGGATCCGAATCACCCAATTTAGGGTTAGTATTAGGATGGTTATGATATTACTGAATAGATTATTTTGAAACCCCTCCACCACCTATGTCAAAAAAATCTAGGTCCCTTTTGTGTATTTCATGGTTGAGAAAGGACTTATTCCCCCTCTTGGAGAGATGATCAGTATTTGTTTAAAACAACAATTCTCTATAAAAGGAATAAAAATTTCAACCATTTCTATATGATGTCTTATCTTTTGGATGCCTTTCTATCCATTACCAAAATCCCTAGTATAAAATAATGGCCACTTGATGGGAGATAAACAATCTCCTAATATTATTCCAATTTACATATATTCAAGTACATGGACCATATTCAGTTCATATGTGACTATGTATACCAAACCTTAGTTGAATCCATTATAGGGATCCTTATGATGAGGGTTATCCCTTTGATCAAAAAGTATGTTGATCTCATTTGAGACATTTGGCTATATCTATATTGTATTATAATCTAGATAAAAGTAACTATGAGTCAACCCCTTAGGTTACCAATCCATATACCCAAAAAGTTTGTAGTGTAGGAATTAACATACCAATTATTCCATGGCATAGACATCATGTGTAAAATCAAAATAAAAGTACTACTCCATTCCTTTCCTTTAACTATTAGTAGGAATGTGTTCTAAAATTGGGACCATGTAGAGACTATCTCCAAGCATAGACCCTCCTTCAATCTGAATATTAATGAAATGAGATAATTGGACCCCTATGAAAGGGTTGAAAAATATTTTAATGCCAAGCAAAATAATTTGACTTATGAAAATCACCTTGGTGTCTATGATTTAATGTACATCCAAGATTCCTCATTCATAGAAGTATTAGAAAGATTAAAGAACCATAACATCAAGATTAAATCTAGGCTAATAAGAGAGAAAAATATAAGTGAGGACATATGGTAGATGCATCTTAAGTAGTATAATTTTTTATTAGGACCATCTTCTAGACCTCATTCTATGCAGCCATAGGTAGAAACACAATAACCTAAAGCACAAGTTACACAAGGGCCAAATGAAAAGAGACCTAAGGAGAGGAGACTCAGTGAAGTAGCATCATCTTCAACACTACCTATAGAACTAGATTCACAAGTTGAAGAAATGGACATAACTACATTAGACCCTAAGGAGATAGTAGAAGATGCCCTGAAGGCACTAGGTAGTGCCTACTAGTCAGATGAATAATAAGTACAATGGAGGAACCTCAGACCCAAAATAAGGAGGAAGTAGAGGAAGAAAAGGGGAAGAAATTATCTTTGGACTTAGTTCTTGTTGCAAGCCAATATAAAATGAAAGTTGAGCTAGTTCTATTTTAACTAGGAGGTAATAAGCCTAAGTATCATTTCACTCAACCTCAGAGTGAAATCAGAATTTTTAGTAATGGTAATACAATTTATGGCCCTTCCATTCCAGATTATTTCATATATGTCAAGTTGTAAAAGGTTCTAACAATGCACCCCCATTGTGTTGTTAGAAATTTTATTAGCATCCATATGCATGTTGAACTTAAGACCTAGATTGTGTAATTGCAACAATATGAAATAGAAAGACACCTAGATAGCCTTAGAGAATCAAGTGGAACATAGATGGATGATTCTATAACTTCAAGTGGAGCACAAGTTGAGATCCCTACTACTCAAGTGATAAAATAATGAACGGGAGTTTAGTTCAACCTAGAGATGGCCAACATGGAGAAAGTAATTGAAAATAAATACATGGTTGAAGGTGAATGGTTCAAATTTCAAAAGATTGAACCTTTCTTTAGTCTAACTCCAATGGTAGGGAAAAATCTAAGACAAGACAATATGTTTGAGGAGAGGATCCTTGAAGTGTCCCAAGCTCAAAATGATTAGTTAAAAATAATGATCAAGGGAATATTTCAATAAAACAATAATTTGAAAGAGTCTATTGTCTTATCAATTCATTAGGATAGATCCAAGAATTTCAATGACACCATGTCTGACCTATTCAACTCTTTAAAGGTAATCAGGACCATACAAAGAGAAATAGAGAAAGAAATCTCTAAAGTAGCAGGCCAAGTTGGCCAATGGAAAGCTATAAGTTTTTAGGTGAAATACTTGATTAAGTCATTATCTAAGAATCTAGTCCTAAAGTTTATAAATATCAATAAGGAACATTTGAATATAGATATGGGCATATTGGTTGAAAAGATTAAGTCACTAGACAATTGGTCCAAAAGAATGGAAGACCTTGCCAAAGACTTCAAGCAGTTGTAAGATGGAAAATCTCATATCTTAGACAACTTGATAAAGGAAACCACAACCCTCAACTCAATAGGTCTCATAAATGATGAAGATTTCAAACATAAGACCTTTTAGTTCATGTAAAAAGTAAGAAACTAGGGGTAAAATCAGATAACATATGGTAATAGGAAAGTCATGGGCCTACTCCTATCATTCGAGGAGAAAATGGGAGATGCCAAGGGCATCAAGCAACATATAGATAAGATTGAAAGGAACCTTAAAAACCTAGAGGGTCATGGAAAAGATATTTACCTAAATCTAATGGTGAATCTTCAATTTCTCAGTGAGCAACATTATAGATTGAATATCCTTTAGTAGAAATAAGAGGCAACATCAATATAAGGTCTTCCAAGTTAGTTAGGAATATTGTTTTGTAGAAATTTGTAATAATTTGAAAATAGAATATTCCTTTGTAAAGGCATGTGAAATTTTTAAAAGCACATTGTCTATAGGTCAGTTCATTTGGAAAAGTATAGTGTATTCTAAAAACTTTGTAGAGAGGACACCTATCCTTACACTTGTAATTTGATATGACTGATTGATATATTGACTTAGCATTATATAAAATGGATTAGTAGAATTAGTAAAAAAAGGATGGAATTTTTGAGCTAAAAAATTGGGTACACATTAAGCAATTAGTACAAGAAAATAATTCTTAAAAGATTGTCTCATTTTGTTTGTGTGAATTGTTATATGGATTCTCTCTCACTTATCTATTCTAAATTCTAGATTTTAATAGTTATTGTAGAATCTTGGTGTGTAATTTTAAATATATAATTGTTAATGTTTTCACTCAAATTTTCACCCTTTGAGGATATGTCTCAACTATCCTCATCCAAGTGGCACAATTGAAACACCTCTAGGCTTATGGCTAGCCTAAGAATGAGGTGAATCTCTAAATAGGGATAGCTCCCTTGATGTACCACTTTTAGACCACTATTACACCTATAATTATGCATGAAAAGGGACATAAAACTAAAATAAAACTATCCTAAATGATTTGATACAATAAATTAGTTGATGACTACCAACTAACTACATGTTACACATGAGAACAAGGGACTGTCTACACATACACTTTTCTAATTTGAATTTTCTCACATCAGTATTTCATTATGAAGTTATGGTGAATGGTTGGGATAGAAGGATATGTAAGAGGTACATAATGACACTATTGAATAGGATAACTCACTCAACCTTGAAATTTCCTAGAACACTTCATATGACCTACAAGAAGAAGTTACAAATAGGTGAGAGAATGACACAACAATGCTAAGGAAATCATAGTCATCACTAAGAAAGATCCATCATTCAAGTAAACACACTATGAATAGTAATATAAGAGGTAAAATCATTGTTAATTATTCATATAATGGTATGAAAATGATCAAGTCTTCACAATACTTAGGTGGATCATATTTTACAAAGGCCAAAATGACTAGTTCTTATATAAATTGAGAGAGAGAGAGGAGAAGAAAGAATTCCAAATGTCAAAAGGACACTTGTGAATATGATAAAAATGAGTTAATTGTTAATTATAGTGTAATTTTCAACTGATCATGCAAATTTAGGGAGCACAAGTGTCACCCTAATTCATGAAACTCTTGGAAAGTGGCATAGGATTTCTTACTTTACACAAGAAAACTAAATTCATCATTCACCCCTATTGTAACATCCCAAAACTAACTAGGGATAAGTATAATTATTGGAATATGAGTTAATTATTATTAAAATTATTTTACATGCATTGGTTTCATTCCTAGTCATCTAAAATCTTCTAGAAGTGAACCATCATTGCCTACAATCAAAGAAACTCCTCTTTCCCACACCTTGCACACTTAGCCTAAAAAATGGATTAAATTTATCATGAAAATTTGTAAAATTGGATGGATGAAATTTTTAAATAACATAAATGTCTTCATATTTCTTAGGTGCACCTTAAAAATCCATCCACTTGAAGTTCTCACCCTTCTCACTATCATGCTCACTATGGCAATTTTGACTCGCTGAGATGAGAGATCTTGTTGAGGCACTTAGGAGTTGTTATAATTAATTAAAATTACATGGTGAATTATATTAGATATTAATATTCAATTCCATGTGATTTGAATCTCTTAAAACCTCTTATAACCTGTATAATGCACAAAATAGTTAAGAAAACCCTATTTTGTATTCCATCCATATAATTCCATACAGTTCAAAAGAATTGGTAGTAGTATAAGAGAATATTATACAACATCAAATAATAATTTTTGGGCAAACCATGCCATTTTGGTTCACTAAATACTCCAGTTTCTCAAAATGGTGACTAGCAAGGGTTTTGGTGAGTCTCAACCTGTATTACCCTCTTAAGCATTATTCATAAAGATGGGACATTGCATTTTCAATAAAAATAAAAAATATAAATTATATGAGCCATGTAAAATTTCCAAATATTCTTAGGTCCCCATAAAAATCATTCAAGTAGATATGAGCTTCTAAAGTTGCCTTATCAAGCTCTTTTCTCCATTTCCTACATGTTTGAGTTGTCTTTAAGAAAAAAGTGGTCTTTCATAGCTTATCTTGCATACCAATAGATTATAAATGTCTATTATTACCCTATAAATATTCCCAAATATATTATAAATATCATCTCATGTTATATTTGAAGTTGATCTTTCCTTTGGACTCTAAGCATAACCATGCCTCATAAGCTTTTATGCACTTTTGAGGGTTTAGACCTCCATATAAGGATAATGCCTTATGTGACATGATTATCATGTTGTATTAGGTTTATTTAAATGTTACACACCTATTTTAAAGGTATAAAAATTAATTATCCTATCCTTTATCTCCCTTTTTTAAAGACTATCAAATCTATACATAAGGAGAGTGCCCTCTATCTGAGATAAAATACAAGGCACTTCCCCTATTTGACCAGACCAAGTAACTATTTGAGTGGATTATTCAAGTGATAAAGACACCCCATATAATTTTTGGTTCCTTTTTCATTTCATTTGACCTTCCAAAAGCAAAAAAATCTAAGACAAACTTGGAGAAAGGTATTGTTTGTAGGGGTTTCATCATATGGACAGTGTATTACCTATCTAGAGCCCTTTATTTGATTTTAAAAAAAGATAGATGCTTTAAAACACATTAAATTAACTCATAAACATTTCCAAATATAATATAATTCTTTTCTCATGGTTTAATTTCAAATGGCTTTCCATTTTGCTTTGGCCAAGTCAAAGCCTAATAGGTTTGCCTGCATGTTTGAAAGCCTAAGGCACCTTATTGATTTTATTTCCTCTGAGCATGGTTATTCATGTTTTCTTAATGAATAATTAACTCTCATAATATTCCCTCAGTGATCTATCATCCTATAACTCATCCACATACCTTCTCCTTACTTCATACTCTTCGGATATGCTTGTTATTCTTCAAGAGTACTTTGCATCTGAGAGAAAATATAGGGGTATTTCCCTCTTACATAGGAAAAAATGAATGTTTTTAAAGCTACCTCAGGTCATAAGGAATATTTTTACTAAAAATTAAAATATGAATCCTTGAATTTTTTCCTCAAACCTTACAAACTCTCTAAAATATCCCTTAAAATAGGACTATGCTAGCATTTCCCACTCTATTAGCTTCAAGGCAATGTCCCTATAGATGTCATACATTGTTGGATCTTGAGAAAAAATTTAAAATCCCATTTAGAGTCATTTTTGATTATCATACATTGGTTTAGACATATTTTTTCATGTTTTGACGAAGTCCACCTCAATAATCGTAACTTTCTTACTCTCTGCCCCTCATAATTATGAACTAGGAATTTGACTAAGAAGAGGAGATTAGTATGGTGTTAGTGAATGAAACCAAATAAAAACACACTAAGATAACATATTCATGAATATTTACTAGGGTGATATTAGTAACAAAAACAAATAACAAAAACAACTCAAAAGTAAGGGAAAAAAAACAAGAATTCTTTCACCTTCTTTGGATGCTCCAAATGCCTTTGTAGTAGTGGCTTGCTCAGATTTGTGCTCTTGAAGTCCTTGGAAATGGAAGCTTGGATACATCCATATCTCCTTGGAAGCTTTTTCTTGTGGCTTTTCTTGGCTTGGAATCAATTTGGCATGGTAACACTAGTTTCGTGAAGCTTTGTAATCAATTCTACATTGTAACTTTGCATAATCAACCTAAACCATCCATCTAAATGTATAGAATCAACCTAAACCATCCATCTCAAGATTGAGATGTGTGTCTAAGGATTAATACAATTATTAAATTAAAATTTATAAATATGCTCACCAATATTTGGGATAGAGGAGCAATTAAGAGGCATGGAGGGCTTTGATGGGGCATGTGAGGCATGAATCCTGATATTTGTGGCATTTATTGCCTAAGGATGTCTTCCCAAGGAATGAGGTCACTTGATGATGAAAATATTAAATATTCATTTACAAAACAAATTATTCAACATGTTTTCATGGAATTATTAATTATGCCTTGATTTGGGTTAATTAGCTCTTAAGCATGTTTAAGCACTTTGTGCACAAATTACTCAAATTGATTATAATGCCTTATTATTGGTCCAAAATTTGACTAGATTATAATTGGAAGGAAATGTCAAATGCATTAGATCCATTATCCCATTTAGGATGTTACCAACAATAAATAATGAATGCACATGTCTTGTGCAAGATATTTGATAAGAAAGATCAATCTAGAGCACTTAGGTATAAAATTGGCATTTTGACTCAGAATGATCTGATCAATGTTAGCTAGCCCATAAATTGCATTACCCCATTTAGGGATACCCTAGCCAAAATTGGAATTTTAATATGTTAGTTTCAAATATTTTAATGTGCTTTAGTGTTTTTAGGCCAAATTTTGTATTATAAGTGTAAATTGGCCAAAACCTTAGTTTGAGGTTATTGGTGGCCAGATTTAGGTGTCTATGATAGTCAATTATAGTTGACTATGTGGGGGCCTTTAGGTGGAACTACATGATCTAGACCTTTTTTTATGGCTTTATAATCCTCATTAAAGTTCTATACATCATACTCTAACTTCAATTTCTCCTTTTGTGCTTGGAGTGAGGTATGTCATCAAGGCTATCTAGCCCATTCTTTCACGATAACCCTACAACTAGCTTACAGGTAGTATTGTGGGATGAAAAGAAACCTATAGGTGTAAATAAGGTTAAAACTCAGTGTATCACCCTCTTTAAGTGATATTTTATACCATGAGTTTTATTTTCACTACCTATAATAATTTGATCATGAAATCATGGTTAGGACTCTCAATTTGGAATGCAAGGTTAAGACTCAAAATCCTATAGATGTTATTGTCTGAGTTTAGTGAAAAAATGGGAAACTTTCAAATTTTAAATAACCACCCTCCACTAAACATATACCTCTAAAATTTTGGCAAGTTATTATACTATGTGGAGATTACAAGGTGGGATCATTTATATGTCACAAAACCCTTGATAACTTTGTTATATGGCCTTAACAAAAAGGCCTAGACCTCTATTTTTCACTATGGGGGATTTGACCCCTAAACACTATCAATAAATATTTGAGAATGATTTATCACTTAAATTTTACCATTTGAAACCTTAAATAGGTATATCATGATCAAACTACATGCTATTATTTTAAATAAAATTTTACCATGCTCCAATCCTCTATACAAGTGCATTCATGGCTCTGTGACATCACCTATAGGTGAACATTCTCATGTACATGCATCATATGTGAGTTTAGGTAGTGTTCATTATTTTTGAGTTTAAATTAAGTTTGTTCCTTTTAGAAAGGATCCAAATAGACTCTTCCTACCATCAAAACATTTATTAGCTTGGATACTCCCTTTCAATCATGATTGGCCTTCATGAGATACCTATACATGTTCATTAATGGCCGAAGACTATATGCATACTAAAACCTATCTTCTCATTATTTATATGGTGTCACTTGGGTTTATCCTATTTTTTCATGCTTCAAGAGACTTCCCAACACCTTGAGACCATAATGACTCCTCCATGAATGTGTTTCATAGATTTGCACAACTCACCTAGTTGATTGATGTGACAATTATAGAGTAAACTAACTATATAGTGTTTGTGACTTAACCCTCATGGAGAATTTCTTAGAAAATTAGCCTATAATGGAAGTAAAAAAACATTAGAAACATGAAGACTAACCATCACCATCATATAACACCATTACCTAGACATTAAAATGTTGGAAGTGGTGGAAACTTACGTGCTACACAGAATGGGACCAGTCTACAAACATGAGGTGAATGGTTCTTTAAGTCAAATAAAAAATTAAAAAAAAGTATGGGAAACATGTGAGAGGTGATTAAAGGACCTTTGTAATCAGTCTTATTATCCATATTTTATATATTTGTTCAAACCAAGGTAAAACCTATAGGGTGCATAGATTATCAAGTAAACTAGATAGTCTAACTTCTTAGGGATGGTTCATAAAGCACAGGTCACAATTTATTTTCAACCAAACATAAAATGGAATATTAATAATTATATAAGACACCCTCAGGGGAATTTTTACTAAAACCTCTCTTGTTGTCTATACTAAGCAAAAACTTGAAGACCATTTTTGCTTACCAAGCCTAGTGGAATAAGAGAGAAATAATTTTCTTCATTTATTAGAGCTTATAATCAAAATTATAAGTATAATAAGTGTGTGAAATACCAATATACATAAATAAATTTTCCTCAACTATAGGAGTCTATACAATTCATTACACCTCATTAAATGCTCATGTTTTTCAAGAAAATTATCTTTTCTTCTAAAGAACCTACCACTTTTCACTTATAATAGTTAATTAAGACTTCATAGGACATATGGGGAATAAAATACCATTTTTAAACCTTAAATTTTTTCAAAGAGACCGTAAAACACATTTAATGCTCTATTTTAACCCCCAAAATGACTTAAAAAGACATAAATATTGAAAATGACTAGGACCAAGGTTAATATGACATGAAATGACATCAAGATATCTATAATACACCCTATGATAAAATATTAGACCCTTTAAAACATATAAGGTTCAATTTTTTTACCTATAGGGGTCCCAATTTGACTTGCAAGGTCAAATTTGGTTAGTAAATTGGTGACTCATATGGGTAGTATGCCTGCTATACTAAAGATTAGTAGCCTTATTAGTCCATTGGGATTAATGAGTCATCTTAATTTTAAAGCACAATAAGATTAATTTGATCATTAATAATAATATTTGATTAAGACAAGACCAATTGACTACCTCAACCACACAAAACAAAGGACACACACAAAATAAAGTAAATAAACTAACAAGACAAACACATATGTGCTCAAAGGACTTAGGGAAATCAAAAAAACAAACCACTATGTACAACTAGCAATTAATCATACCTGCCTTTCCAAGATAAAAATGAAATTTCCTTACATCTCCTTCTTCATGAGATGAATGATAGTGCTAAGTGTGTTACCTTTTGTATTGGACACTTGATAGATCACATTTATTCCTTAGCACTTCACTTGTTATGCTCTCAAGTAGATCATCTTCAAATAGGTCCCAAATTTAAATTCATTCCTCTTGCCCTTATACACATACCTCATATTTATTCTCACACTTCATATCATTATCAACTTCTATGTTCTTGGTAGGCATGGATTCAAGAGGAGTAGTTTCTTGTTCCTTAGAAGATTGAGGCCAATAAAAGCTTGCTTCATCCTTCAAAAGCTGATGTGTTTCTCCCAACTAGTTGAGAGGATGATAAACCATTTATTTTATTTAAAATATTTCATCATCACATGCATATGCCTCATAAAAGGAAAATATTGAAAATTTACTTCTTCTTTGCATACCCACTTGAGTGTCAAGGCTACCTTCTCCATTTTGGACTAGACCATAGCCTCTTTGAAGAGGAGTATAACCTACTCCAATGATTGAAAACAAATCATCCCAAGGCTAATTAGAGGCTTTTTTTTCTCATGTATGACATTTTGGAAAATGTCATCTTACTTACCATCACTTGTAATCAGCTCTAAGGAAGTTGTAGACCCCTTGAGAGACTCAAATTCATTACAAATGCTTACAAAATGTTGCCACAAGTCCTGATATTCTATTTTATTAGCATCATGAAGGGGAAAAATAAGATAATATCTTTCATCCTCCTATTTATAATCCAAAAAGACTTCCTCCAATATTTCTTCTTTGGCACAAGGAAGGCATTCTTCATTATCAACACAACAAGAAGATTCAACATAAGGACTCATTTCCTCTTAAAAATTTAGAAACTCTTGAGGACTCTCAATTTTTATATCAACTATTATAATCTAAGTTTTGTTCTCAAGGGAAACAAGATCCTCAATTTCCTTCTCCTTTTTATGATTCTAAGACTAGGCATCTTGTAATTACGTGACTTAGCCCAATGAGGCTACCAAGCAGCTATATTTTCTTCAAGCAAGAGTTCTAAATTCCTCTAAAAAAATTCTCTTCTTTAGGTTCCCACACCATAGGCACATTAAGGAAAATGGTGATAAGGTGAGGACAAGATGAAATAGTTGGTGGAGGTTAAACATAGAACTCAAAATCAAATTGATAATGAATTATAGGGGATCTTTTTGGAAAATACTAAAGAAGGGGAGGCAAACCTTGGGCTAATATAGCTTGGTTTTCTTCCTTCCATTTGGAAATATCTTCATTTAATTATAATTTATCTTGAGAACTTTCTTTAGTAATGTTATATGGGGTGTGTTTGAGCATAGGATATTATTTTGGCTCTAAACCATCCATCACACCTTGACTAAATAATTTCACTCTCATCTCTAACTCCTCAATTTACTTAGCTAGGTTCTCTTGGAAAAGTATCTCTTGAAATTTATGAGCATATTATTAAGGATAAGGAGTAAAATATGATTGATACAACTCATGATAAGGCTAATAAGGGTCATATTAGAGTTGGTAAGGATCATGACAAGGTTGACAAGAATCATACAAAGGCTGATGGGGAATGCCATAAGCTTGATATACCTCACCAAATTATGTCTAAAAATACTAAACACCAATATTATCCATTAAAATTAATTGGAAAGAATAAACACAAATAAAAATTTACCAACAATCTTCAAAGGAAAAATTTTGCTATTTGACTAGTTGATATAACTTGGGAGTCACCATTGATACTTAGATAGATGCCTCCAAAGGCTGATGTGTTTAAATAAAACACTAATAATACTTAAAATTATTTTATAATGAGTCTTAATGGGAATGATAAATACCATTATCACTTTTATTTTTACCCTTTGAAGAGATGTCTCAGCTCTCCTCATCCAAGTGGTAAAATTGAAACACCTCTAGGCTTGTGGGTAGCCTAAGAATGAGTTAAATCTATAGATAGGGATAGATCCCTTGATGTACCACTTATATACCACTACTACACCTATAATTGTGAGGGAAAAGGGATATAAAACTAAAAATAAACTATCCTCAAGGAGGTGATACACCAAATCAGTTTATGACTACCAATTAGTTATATGTTATACATGAGAACAAGGGACTAACGAGATAGACACTTCTCTAATTTGAATATTCTCACATCAGTATTCCATTATGAGGTTATGGTAAACTTTTAGGCTATGAGGAATAGACAAGAGGTCTATAATGACACTATTTAATAGGCTAACTCACTCAACCTTGACATTTCTTAGAACACTTCACATGACCTACAAGAAAAAGCTACAAATAGGTGAGAGAATGAGACAACAATGCTAAATAAACCATATTCATCACTAAGAAATATCCATAATTAATTTAAACACATTATGAATAGTCATAAAAGAGGTAAAATTAGTTGTCTTTGTTAATCTAATGGTATGCAAATGTGCAGGGCTTCACCATACTTAGGTAGAGCATATTTTATGAAGACCAAAATGGCTTTTTATTATAGAATTTGAGAGAGAGAGAGAGAGAGAGAGAGAGAGAGAGAGAGAGAGAGAGAGAGAGAGAGAGAGAGAGAGAGAGAGAGAGAGAGAGAGGGGGGGGGGGGGAAGAAATAATTCCAAATTTCACAAGGAAACTTTTTAAAATGATAAAATGAGTTGATTATGAATGATAAGGGATTGTTAAATTGATCATGTAAATTAAAGAAGCACAAGTGTCACCTTAAGTCATGAAACTCTTGAAAAGTGGTGTAAGATTTATTACTTCGTACAAGAAAACTTCCTTTATCATTCACCCCAATTTTAATGTTATAAAATTTAATAGGGATAGTTTTAATGATTGTACTATTAGGGAATGGTTGTAGACATGATTTTTCATGCATTGCTTACATTCCTAGTCATCTAGAATCTTCTAAAAGTGAGCCATCATTACATGCAATTAAAGAAAGTCCTCTTTCCAATACCTTACACACTTGGCATAAAAAATGGATTAATTTTCTCATGAAAATTCCAACAAGGTGAGGAATGACATGTGTCAAGACCATATATGGCCTTATATTGCTTAGGTGCACCTTAAAAATCTATCCACTTGAAGTTCTCATCCTTCTCACTATCATCCTCACTATGCCAATTTTGAATGGCTAAGATGAGAACTCTTTTTGAGGAACTTATGAGTTTTTATAATGAATTAAAATTACATGGGGATTTATCTTAATTCTTAAGATTCACTTCCATGTGATTGGTATCTCTTCAAACCTCTTATAGCCTATACAATACATAAATAGTCAATAAAACCCTATTTTGTATTCCATCCATATAATATGTATAGTTTATAAGTATGGGGAGTAGCCTAAGAGAGTATCATATAAAATCCAATAATAATTATGGGTAAAATATTCCATTTGGGTGGACCAACTGCTCTATTTTCTCAAACTGGTCACTACTAAGGGTTTTGGTGAGTCTTGGCATATTTTACCCTCTTAAGTTTCATTCATAAATATGGGAACTTAAATTTGAAACACAAATACACAAGATCAATTTATAGGACCCTTGTGAATTTCTTAAATCTTCTTATGCCCCCATGCAAAGCATTCAAGTAGATATGAGGTTATAAATATGCCTTTTTGAGATCTTTTCTCCATTTCTTGCAAGTGTGAGTTGTATTTAATACAAAATTTGTATTTTCATGGCTTACCTTGCATAAAAATATCTTATAAATGTATATTATGACCCTATAAACATTCCCAAATGTATTATAAAGATCATATCATGCTAGATTTGTAGAATATTTTTCCTTTGGACTCTAAGCATACACATGCCTCATAAGCCTATCTACACTTTTGAGGGTTTAAATCTCCCTGTAATGTTTCTCCCTTATGTGACATGATTATAATGTTTTTTTAGGTGTATTTAAACTTTTAAAACCTATTTTTAAGGTATTAAAATTTCTTAGCCCATCCTTTATCTCCCTTTCTTAAAGACTATAAAATTTGTACATAAGGAGAGTGCCCTCTATCTGAGATAAAATAGAGGGAAATTCCCCTATTTTTATAGACCAATTAAACTTTTTAGGGGATTATTAAAGTGATAAATAATATCCATATATTTATTTTCCCTTTTTCATTCCATTTGACCTTCCAAAATCATAAAAACATAAGACAAACTTGGAAAAAGGTACTATCTGCAAGGTTTTCATCATATCGACTATGTATTACCTATCTAGAGCCCTTTATTTGATTTTAGTATAATATAGATTATTTAGCACAATTTAAATGACTGAATAAACATGTAAAAATGTAATATAATTCTAGTCTCATGGTGGAAGTGAAAATGAATCTCCATTTGGCTTTGGCCAAGTCAAAGCCTAGTATGTCTACCTGCATATTTGAAAGCCTAAGGCACCTTATTGATTTTATTTCCTCTAAGCATGGTTAATATTTTTTTATTCCTCATTAACTCTAAAAATATTCCATTAGTGATCTATAATCCTCTAACTTATCCACTTACATTCTCCTTTCTTCATACTCTTCAGATAGATTTGTTGTTTCTCAAGAGTTCTCTACTTCTGAGACAAATATTTCCCTCTTAATTAGGAAGAAATGAGTTTTTTTAAAGATACCTAAAGTACCAAGCAATATATTTAATAAAAAATAAAGTCTTAATCCTTTAATTTGGTCCTAAAACACCCTAAAATATATAAAATATGATTGTATTCGCATTTCTGACTGTATTTGCTTCAAGGCAATGTCCTTATAGATGTCTTACATAGTTTGATCTTGAGACAATGTTTACAAACCCATTTAGATTCCCTTGGGATTATCATATATTGTTTTGGACTAATTCCACCTTAAGAATCCCAAATTTCTTACTCTTTGCTTCTGACAGACATCTACAGTGGACTGTGTGGGGGTCTGTAGGTGCAACTGAATGATCTAGGCCTTGTTTTATGGATTTTACATCCTCATTGAAGGTATCTACATCATAATATAGTTTCAATTTATCCTTTTGTGTTTAGAGTGAGGTTTTTCATCAAGGTTATCTATCCCATTATTTCATGGTAACCCTATAACTAGCCTATAGGTAGTATTATGGGATGAAAAGAAACTTGCATGTGTAAATAGGGTTGAAACTTAGTATATCACCCTATTTAAGTGATCCTTTAGACCATGAGTGTTATTTTCACTACCTATAAACATTTTATCATGAAATCATGGTTAGGATTACCACCTTGGAGTGAAAGGCTACTCAAAGACTTAAAATATTGTAGATGATATTGACTGAGTTTACTATAAAAATGGGCAACTTTAGGATTTTTAATAACCACCATCCACTAAACATATGCCTCCAAAAAATTTCCAAGTTATACTATGTGGATAATATAAGGTGGGGTCATCTATGGTGTCACTTGGGTTTCTCCTATTTTTTCATGCTTCAATAGCCTTATTAACACCTTGATACTATAGTGATTAATCCATTAATGTGTTTGATAGCTTTACATAGCTCACCTTGTTGACTAATATAATAGTTATATATTAGACTGACTATATGGTGTTTGTGAATAGACCCTCATGGAGAATTACTTAGATAATGAGCCTAGAATGGAAGGAAGAAAAAATTTTAAACATTAATACAAACCATCACAATCCTTTAACACCATTACCAAGACATGAAGATGTTTGAAGTGGTGGAAACCTGCTTGCTAAATAGAATAGGACTAGTCTATAAACCTGAGGTGATTGGCTCTTCAAATCAACTCCAAACTTTAAAAAAGGATGTGGAAAATGTGATAGGATATTAAAATACCTTTGGAATAAATACTATTATATGTATTTTTCATACTTGTTAAAACCAAGGCAAAACCTATAGGGTGCATAGATTAACAAGCAAACTAGATAGTCTAACTTCATAGGAACGGTTCATAAATGATAGGTCACCATTATTTTGAAAAAAAAAAACATAAAATGGAATATTATTTAGTATACAAGACACCCTCAATATTATTTTTCATGAAGCCTCTCTTGCTAAGCATACTAATCACAAACCTAAAGACCATTTTTGCTTGCCAAACACAGTGAAAAGAGAGAAATATTTTTCTTCATTTAATTTAAATTATAATCAAATTTATCTTTTTAATAAGTTTTTATAGGACCAAGAGACACTAATTAAGTGTCCTCAGCTACAAGAGTTTGTATAATTTTGTACAACTCATTAAATGGTCATTTTTCTAAGAAAACTACATTTTTTTGAAGAACCTACCACTTTTCAGTTATAACAGTTACTTAAGACTTATTAAGATACATGGGATGTGACATCACATTTTTGAAACTTCACATTTTCCAAAGAGGTCATACAACTTATTTAATACTCTATTTTGACCCCTAAAATGACTCAAAAAGACATAAATATTCAAAATGACTAGGACTAAGGCTAATATGACATTGAATTACATCAAAAGACCTATAATACACCCTAAGACAAAATATTATACCCCTTAAAACATCTAAGGTTCAATATTTTACCTATAGGAGTAAAATTTGACTTGTAGGGTCAAATTTGGTCAACAATGAACTTGTGCTTATATCAGGTTAATTGAAGGTATCTAGTTTACTTTGTTTTATTTTCTCTACATTTATATATGTGTATCGTTTATTTGATTATAGTGGTAAATATTTATAGTATGCTTGGTTCTTATTTCTATTATTTTTGTATTCCTCAAAAGTTTTCCTAGTGTGTGGTAAGATTTGAGCTTAATCTATTTCATATCATACATTAATTTTAAGTACATGCCTAGGTAATATTTGAATTTTTTCATGATGTATGGAATGAATATTAGTAGGAACATATTTTCTCTCTTCCCTACCCTTTTTTTATTTTTATTTTTTACCAATTCAATTTAGATTAAAGTTTAATTGTATATATCCATCTTAGTTTAGCTTTAGACTTAGAATTGAACATGATTCATCTTAATTAGCATAGATCATCTTCTTATTTACAAACATTTACAGACCATGATGGCTCTCAACCACCAAATAATATAAATATTGTGAAATAGTCATTTGTTTTGCCCCTATTCCACCATAGATAATATGATTATCACAAACTACAACTCATGCTTTGAATTCTTTGAATTATAAAATGATAATTGTTTATTAAACAATTTGAGCACCTTGTGATACATATTTAGGCATTAACATTGGGTAGATTGTAAATATGATAGGGATGACATCTTAGATATTAATAAAGAATAAATCTAAGAAAAATAATTTATTTTAATTTGAAAAGTGTACCTATAGGAGTCATAGATGATAAGAAAAACTTGAATGATCTTTCCTAAAATTGTATTACCTTAGAACATATTCCTATCATTGATTTGTCAAAAAAGAAAGTAATGTCAGTGGAAGACATAACTTAAAATATCAAATAATCTAGTTTCTCTTGGTTACAAAAAAGGTTAAAATAATGCACTTCATTGAAAAGCAATCAAAATCAAAGTCATGGTTCATCCAAGACCATTTTGAAAGAGAAATTCCCTAATCTTATAAGGTCTCAACATATTCTATGAAACAACTTTCACCAACTTTCAACACCATAAAGGTAATTGATAATATAAAAATGTTGATCAAGGAAATAATTCTATAACATACTCAACATTATGCCAATATTAAAATAAATATAGATAGAAAATTAGAGAGATTCATCATTGTATAAATTTCACAATATAATTTTTCTCTATCTTTTCTTGCTAGCCTTAGGTCTCATAGATTGATTACCAATATTAATCTACCATACATGTCCTTGTAAATAATCAAGATCCAAATGTCATTTCCTCAAATTCTCATAGAATATCATGATAATAAGAACTTGATAATCTTATTTCAATTATAATTAAATGTAATCCTATATTTTAAACCCAAATTAAATATCATTTAATAATCTGAAGTGATATCTCCATTATTAACACATCGTGTAACACCCCCATAGGGATTTACTAGAATAATGAAGTAGTTTTAACAAATATATTTACTCAACACTTATTCATTTATTATATTTCACCATGAGAAAATAATTATTGATCTTCAACATACTAATTAATCATACTAAGCATAGGTAAATAACACAACCACTAATATCAATGTAAAATAATAAATCAATTACATTTCCAATAGGAATTTTGCTTCAAAATAAATAAAATAATATATATAATGTTCCATGGATCTCAAGTCACTCTAACTCTTGTATCTCTTATAATCTCAAGTGTAGTCTCCAAGTAAGTACTGTAGTGGTGAGGGAGAGCATCATCCAAGACCTTTTATACACTAATCAAAGACCATAGATCCCACACACAATCCCCCAAATATAAAAATGGTCCTCCCTTTATGGATGGGTATATTGTTAAGGTGAAACAATCCAAAGAGACATGCTAGTACCCATGTGTTAAAAAATTTCTACTACATGATGTGTACCATAAATAAAATATGTCCTAACATGATATTTCACAAACACGTAAATCATACATATGAAATAACAATGTTTATTTCACATTACTTTGGCCAAAGTTTTCAAATATATATTGATCTCTAGGATCAATCAATTTCATACACACCACTTGATCAGATTGCCTTCATCTAGCATTGGTGATGCTAACTAAACTGGTGAAGTCTGTCTCACTACTTAGTTAGAACCAACAATGCTAGATTTGGTTAACATTCATATAATCAATAGGTTCATGTAATTATTTATAATATAAAGTATAAACACATGCTAATTTAGGAAATAAATTACTATACAAACATTTATTATTATATACACCACATAATATATGTAATTTAAAACAAACTTTTCTTATATGCATTTTTTTAATATTTATTTGTTCTTATTATATACACCACATAATATATGTAATTTAAAACAAAATTTGTATTTTAATCCACACAAGTTCACATAACTATGTATCACATCACAATTTATAACACTTTTATAAATTTCATTTCATGTATATACTCGAAGTGTTTTCATACACATGACAAAAGACATATATTCATAAAACATGTAACCTCATCTATTTTATATATATATATATATATATATATATATATACAAATGTATATGTATATATATTAAACCTAGTGATAATTTAGTGTCATGATTTTTATAAATGTAAATATTTTATTTCACCAACAGTTTATGAC